>CM069138.1:90817066-90978947 GCA_035221665.1 Okamejei kenojei
TGCCATTCTCTCTTGCGAACGTTCCAAATACATGGAGAAAGGTAAAAAAAAAATGTTGGCTTTTGGCTGTTGGGGCGAACGAACAATCAACGGATGTTGGGAGAATGCAGGAATACGGGTACTGATTGTAGGTGTTCACGCCCATGATCATCGAGAATGGCAGGTGCTGGCTATTCCTGCACCTTTTATTCTATGTTCCTATTATTTTCTATGATAGAACTTTTCATCCCAGGAAGGGAAATTGGTCTGCCAACAGTCGTATCCAAAACAAAATCATGAATCTTGGAATTAAAGTGCGAGTTGAAAGGGTTGGGATGTGCAGAGATTTGGGAGGAGGTTTGGGGGGTGGGGACGATGAAGCGAGTGGGAAGTCAGTCTACCACGACAGAAGGGGGGAGGAGGTATGTACAGTTGATAGCCACGGGGGGTAGAAGGATCTCCTGTGGCGTTCTGTGCTGCTTCTTGGTGGAACCAGCCAGTCGCTGATGGTCCTAGCATATCTTCGATTCCCATTGCAAGACTATGCTTTAGCCAGTAGAGAAGGATTACTGTCCTGGTTCATCATAAGGTAATAAAGCAATGCTCTTATGACTCAAAAAGGTATCTTAGCCTAGGGTGCGAGTTACGTGGAGATAGTTAATATTTTTTTTCAGAACATCGATATGTCTAACTTATTGGACAGATGGTTCTCTTATGTGTGCTTTACCCGAGTTAGTTGTAAAATTGCCAGTTTATTTCGCATATTTCTGTTTTATTACCAACACATAAGAGAGGCCTTCAGGCCATTAGACTCCGCTTGGTTTCTCAGACCATTTCAGAAGTCCCTTATTCTCCAATTTAACGTATTATCTAGAGTAGCACTGTACTAGCTCATTGCTTCCAAAACTGCTGCTCATAAAGCTTCATCTTGTTGCCTGTCCTGTCCTCTCTCTTGCTCGCGTTCTCTCTCCAAGATTCTGAAACATACTGTTTGCATCTAAATTTTTGACTTTTATCCTGTAAAGATGTCTGATTCTTGATCTTCGCTCCATTTTGAATTACTTCATGTTGGGTTTCATTCTGCAGGCTTCCAAGAAACTCCGGAAACTCTCGGGCTGACACGTGGGCACTTGCGGTAGAAGATACTACCTCGTTGGCACCCGGTCGAACCAGGTTTCGAATCATGACTTTGGGGCCCTAACGGTAGGAGTTTGTACGCTCTCCCTCGGGTGACCATGCCGTGGGTTTTCTCCGAGATCAGTTTCCTCCCACACCAAAGCTGCCAAGCCAGACATAAAAAACAGTTTCTATCCTCGAGTAGTTGCTCTACTCAAACAGCCAACAAATCTGTAGCCTCACCTTTGATTCTGGTATTTTGTGCGTTCTCATGCGCTTGATCAATGGTCGTTTTACCATTAATGTTGTATTTATATTATTGTTTGTGTTTTCTGAGATTCGTAACTGTCACTGTATGTCATGTTGTTACTTGTGGGCGGAAAGCACAAGGGAAAATCTTCCTTGTATGTGATTACTTGGCAATAAAACTAACTTACTTAATCCAAAGTCGGTACAGTTTATGGTTATAGTGTCTTGGTAGTGTATGTGGGTAGGATAGTGTTATGTGTTGGGGATAGTCTGGTCGGGTGCAGTTGCGTAAGTGTACAAACTCGTATTGACAGCACGTATAGTCCAGGATCAGAACCCGGGTCGCTGAGTTGCGGGTAATGCTAGCAAACACTGACACAAGCCCCACCGTGCCGCACTGGCTTATGTAGGACTGTGTTTTAGAGTTAGTGGAAAGGATTTACACTATACTGAATAGACAGTATTTACCATTATTTTGGATTAGGCACAAAGCATAATGAAGCAGTTGAGTGTTGGTCATGTCTACTTGAGCGATGCAAGCACAGATTACATTATGACAAGTGATCTGTTGAATCTAAGCCATAGGATAAACTGTGTATATGTAAGCTCTCTAATATTATATTGATTGAGCTTTCACCAGGCCCATCTCTCACCCGATTCCTTCCTTCGCACCTTAATGTTTTTTTTATGGATTGGTTGTAAAATATAATTGAGAATGTCAGTGTACACAAAACGCTGGTCCTGAAACATGGAGGGTACCACAATAGCTGGAGAAACTCAGCGGGTGCAGCTCAGCATGTAAGGAGCAAAGGAGATAGGCGGACGTTTTCGGGATCGAGATCCCTTCTTCAGACTGAACCACTGACGTTTGACTGTGTGGTCACTAGGCCACCCATGCACCAAGGACATGTGGCATGATCATCGCCTTCTCGGGGTTTGTCTTGCCACTCATTGTGCTACTTTGAGACACAATGTTCAGCACCTGCCTTGCATTGCATCATTTAGAATTTGTGTGCCAGTGGAATCAAAACCCTGCAATGGGTAGGAAGGAACTGCAAGATGCTGGTTTACATTGAAGGTGGACACAAAATGCTGGAGTAACTCAGCGGGACGGGTGGCATCTCTGGAGAGAAGGAATGGGCTGGCGTTTTCAGGTCGAGACTTCTTCGTCTGAAGAAGGGTTTTTCGGTGTTTGGGTCGATACATTCCCTCTGTTGCAAGAAGGGTCTCGGGTTTTTGGGTCAAGACCTTCTTCAGTCTGAGAGAGGGTTTCGACCGAAACGTCAACCATTCCTCCTTCCAGAGATGGCTGCCTTGTCCTGCTGAGATACTCCAGCATTTGTGTTAGCTGAGGTGGTTTAATGTTCTCCTTGGAATCAAAGTCTCCAGGGGCAGTAGTTTTGTGAATTTTGGTTATAATGCCAAAAGGGGAATTTGTTCTACGTTCGAACTTATGTTTTTTTGTTTTGGGAAATTGGGATGGGCAAATGATTTTTGCTGGGACTCATTGGTTTCAGCATTTGCTCGTGGTCGAGTTTGGTTTTCTTTCCACATTTTGGTGAGCGGGTCATGTTTTTAAAATGTTGCACAGTTCACACAACTTTTGAGTGGGACACAGCTCTAGCGTGAGGAACCAGCGCAGTGATTTCCGAAAGAAAAAGAAGAATTTAATAAAGGTTTTTATGAAGCTCCAAGCAGTGCGAGGAAGTTGTTACATGATGGAATATTTAACTGGTGGGTTTGATTATTGTCGAGTCTTTCCGGCCAAACACAGGGGGGACAAATTGTATTTCAAATCGTGGAAGTTAGAATTTGTGCTATGAAGCAAGCTCAGAGGAAAAACATTTGATACATTGGCTCTCTCTAAAGCAACAAGAGCTGACTAAATATATGAGGGTAAAATTCCACGGTCGTAGCAGGGAAGTGGAATTAATCGTCAAGTGGTGGACATGCCGAATGGCAGAATAGCTTTGTATTTTATTGGAGGATTGGCAGTGTGGATTATTGTACTAGCTACCTATGCCAGGCCTTGTTTTACATTTCACTGTATTAAAACACGTCCTTATTTCTGTTTCTTAATACTGTTTTGCATTGTTGATATATATATTGTTTTTTAACACAGTGGCAGAACTAATCCATGTGGAAACAAAATAATGTTGGAGGGAGACGGAGTGGAGAGAGATAGAGTTGGCACCAGGTGATGAGTTTCTCTTCTCCTTCCTGTCCTCTGTCTCATCCATTCATTTGATATCCGGCCCAGTATGGTAGTGTCATTTGCGAATTTCGCAAATTTTGTTAGGAGGATGCAGCTGCAGAAGGCTAAGATAGAGCAAAAAGCTGGAAGTAGAGGGGCCTTGTCCCATTTATGACCTAATTCATGACCTCTGCCGAGTTTGCCTTGATTCATACTCAGCAGCATGGTCGTCACGAGGTTCATAGCAGGCAGTTATACTGGTCGTAGGTTGTCGGTGGCATCATGTAGGTAGGGTCGTTTTTTTGGAGCAACGTGAAAATGTCCACGAGTAAAAAAGGTTGTAGAAATAGGTTGTTGAAAGTGGGGCGCGGACCTTTACTCAGCAGGGTCAGGCAGCATCTCCGGAGAGGAAAGGAATGTGCGACGTTTCGAGTTGAGGACCCTCCTTCTTTGTTGTCATGAGTTGGATTGGTATTTGCTTGCACAGTACAAGAGTGTATGAGGAGTATCAAAGGGGGCTGAGAACACATCCTTGCGGGTCTCAGTGTGAGGATTATCGTGGTAGGATGAATTGGGAACCTACTCCTCACCGATTGGGTTAGTGTGTGATTGGTCAGGAAGTCGATGGGGGCAGTTGTGACGTGAATGCTGATTCCCCAGTTCCACGAGTTTGGAGATGGAGCTGTTTGGGATGGCGGTATTGGAACACAGAGCTGGTAGTCTATGAATAGGAACCGGATGTAGGTGTCATCGTTATTCCAGGGTATTCCAGGGATGTGTGGTAGAGCCAGAGAGATGGCATCAGCAGGTTTGTCTGTTGAGGCTGCTGGCGAACTGAGGTGGATCAAGGATGCTTGGTAGATGAATTTAATGATGCGCCATAACCAACCTCTCGAAGCACTTCATGATGTGGGGATGATGTCCATGGACGGTAGTCATTAGGCATGAGGTCTTGCTTTGTCTTTGACACCTGGGGATGAGGGCAGTGGTCTTGAAGTAGGTGGGTACCTCTAGAGCAGGAGTAGGGAGAGATTACCGTTGTCCGGGTTTACCTACGGGAAGGCGATCTATCTTCTGTTAGGGTGAACCTGGGAAAAAGGCACACTTGAGCCTGATGGGACATTTTATTGCCCTGTTCGTCTTCTGCTCAAGCGAGAGCACTGAAGCATTATGTTCATCAGGAAGGCATCACTATCACTAGCGACGCTGCCTGACTTGCTTTGCAGCCGGTTATAGTATCCGGCCTTGCCACAGTTGGCGGGATTGTAAAGAGACTTGCTTTGATCACAGTATAGTCTCGTGGCATTCTCGGTGGCTTTGACAAGGTCATGGACGAGCTTTCTTGTTACCTGCTCGGGATTGTTTGGCATGTACGCAGCAGTCTTGGCCTTCACCTGGGTCTGGACTCTGTGGGCCTGGCTGGATGATGGAGCTGCCCTTGTGAGGGGAGATCATTGGTTGGAGAGTCAGTTGTGATGCTTTTTGCCAGGAGTGAATATCGCAGGGTTTGCAGCAGGAATGGAGGCGTACCAGGGAAGCTACAGTGAACGGGGTTCCTAGTCAAGGTGGAAACTGCTCAAAGGGCGATATTCTATAAACGGTGTTTATGGTTCGGCTTGATGACAGGCCACTCCTTCACACTATGCCCCACTCCGCTCTTGTGGGTAAACACTCCATAACCCAGCACAGCATTCTCTGTGTGTCAATCCATGACTGCTAGTAACCAGTGAAAGCAGTTTTTAACGTTGGGGACAATAGACAATTGGTGCAGAAGTAGGCCATTCGGCCCTTCGAGCCAGCACCGCCATTCACTGTGATCATGGACTGATCATCCCACAATCAAGTATCCCGTTCCATATTTCCCTGACCCCGCTATCTTTTTGAGCTTCTTATTTAAACTCTCTCTTGAAAGCCTCCAAAGAATTGGTCACTGCCTTCTGAGGCAGAGAATTCCAAGATTCCAACTCCTGGGTTGGAAAAAGTTTTTCTCATCTCCGTTCTAAATGGGCTTACCCTTTTTCTTAAACTGTGGTCCCTGTTCTGGACTTCTCCAACATCGGGAACATGTTTCCTGCCTCTTGCGTGCCAACCATTAATAATCTTTATATGTTTCAAGAAGATCCCATCTTATCTTCTAAATTCCAGAATGTATAGGGCCAGCCGCTTCATTCTATCAGCTATGAAGTCCGCCATCCCGGGAATTAACCTGTTGAATCCTACGCTGCACTCCTTCAATAGCAGATGTCCTTCCCAAATTGGGGCTAAAACTGCACGGCAATACTCTAGGTATGGTCTCACTGGGCCCTGTACAACTGCAGCTGGACCTCTGTGCTTGGTGAATTGAGGTGGACAGGCAGCATCTCTGGAGAGAAGGAATGGATGACATCTCGGGTGAGGGACTTTCTTCATATGAGGAGTCAGGTGGGAGAGGGAAGTCACAGAGGTAAGGGAAGGGTAAAGTGTGAAAACGAGACATCAAAGAAAGGAAAAATGGAGAAAAAGGTCATTGTTAGCCAGTGGAAGGAGACACAAAGCATACAGAGATAACATTTTAATCCAGGAGGACAGTCAGACTCGTCGGAGAACTAGGAAGGGGGTAGGGATGGACGTGAGAGGAAAGCAAGGGTTACAAAAGTTAGATAAGGTCAATATTCATACTGCTTGGGGTGTAAGCTGTTCAAGCAAAATGTAACGAGCAGTTCCTCAAATTTCTGTTTCAAGAAATAGAAAAGCACGACGAAATGTCAAGTTCTAGGACCTAGATCTGTTGGTTGTGTTGATAGCTTGTTTAAGGAATTTAGATTTCTATTTTGAAGTTCTATCATTGGAAGAGTGTAGAAAGGAACTGCAGATGCTGGCTTGCATCTGAAGATAAGACACCCATCAATGTGGAGTAAACTGAGCGGGACAGGCAGATCTCTGGAGAGAGGGAATAGATGAGTTGAAGAAGGGTCTCGGACCGAAACATCACCCATTCCTGCCTGTACCGCTGAGTTACTCCACCATTTTGTGCTTGCATCTCGAGAAACACAGATGAATTTATTATTTATCTTACATTTGCCTTCCTTCCGCTTCGCTATTTTTTGCACTCTCTGAGGAACCCCCCCACCCTATTGGTATGAACATGTCTATTTTCTAAGTTGGAAAATCACCTGCCTTAGAGAAACGGAATCTTGCCCGAGCCCGGGCCACTAATGTCTATATTTTGTATCGCAATTGCGTAATGTGTACTTTTCTGTGTTTTGTAGATACATAACTCTTAAAGGTTGTGTGTTCGTGAGTCAGTTTCTGGCTCTTCGCGATTTGAATATACAATCGCTCAGTGTATTAGCCTTGCTTAACGTAATGAGGTGTGTCAGAGGCAGATCCTCTTCTGGGAATGCACGACTCATTGACCTGTGATGGGATCTCGTGATCCAAAGCAAACGCAAAATTCAATTTGCCAAACTCAACAGAAGTATCAGCAGCTTTTAGCTCTTGGTTGCCATACCTTAACGCAACAAAGCAATTCACTTTTACTAGCATCCAATTTTGCTAAACTGTTTCTATTTAGTTTTAGTTTGGAGATATAGCGCGGAAACAGGTACCTCGGCTCACTGAGTCCGCACCATTAACACTACCTCTGCACACACTAGAGGCAATTTGTAACATGTCTACTAAGCCGATTAACCTACAAATAGAGACAAAATATACTGGAGTAACTCTAGCGGGGCAGCAGCATCTCCGGATGGAAGGACTGAAGAAGGGTTACTCCAGCATTCGTGTCTATCTTCGGTGGTAAACCAACATCTGCAGTCCCTCCTTCCTTGCACAATTAGTCTACAAAACTGTACGTCTTTGGGTGCGGGAGAAGAGAAAAACCAAAGATCTCGGCGAAAAGCCACGCGGGTCACGGGGAGAACCAGGGTCTCCGGCACTGTAAGGCAGCAGTTCTACCACTGTGGAAGGCAGTACATGTGTATTCTTAAATTTTAATTGACATACAAGTTGAATGGAACTATATTTAAAACATTGTAATTGATCCAGGTCACCATTTGTTACATTGATAAAATCAGATGCTACGATTCCTATGAGAGCCTGTTTGAATGTGATGCAATTTTTCTTTGGAAGAAATGACTGTTTAGTATTCCTCCTATTCTCCGCTCTTATAGAGGTTTATAGAATGGTAGGTTTACAGACGAGTATTACACTTGTATCAGGCATACCTAATATAAGTTTTAATGTGTTTAATGTGTCCATTAAATGCACTAAAGGGCCTTTCCCACTTAGGATATTTTTTAGGCCACTACAGGTGACTAGGCTGTCGCCGGTGGTGTCGCCTGTTTGGTCTGTGAGTAGTCTCCTCCTCAGTCGCCCAAAGAGTCGTTAGCATTTTTCTGGTCGCCGCCTGGATTTTCAACATGTTGGAAATTTTTCGGAGACAGTCGGCGACAGTGAGTTTGACACTAAATGACTTCTCCTGACGTAGGTGCTGTCATAGTTGTGGCCAGGTTAACGTAGGTTGTCGCCGGTGCTGACTTTGGGTTTTTTTTTGTTGTTAAAGTAATGATTCTATTTCAAATTTTATATTGGAGGGGGGTCCAGTTGTCGATTTTTCAACGACCTGCTACGACTATGACAGTCGCTTAAAAATAGCCTGTGGGACAGGCCCATTATTAGTGCATTGGAGAACCCTGTGATTTGGTTGCAATGAGTCTAAACAGCAGTGGAAAATCTATTTAGTAAACTGATGTAACATCTTACAACCCAGCGGTATGTAGTCTGAAGAAGGGTCTCGACCCATAACGTCACCCAGTCCTTCTCTCCAGAGATGCTGCCTATTACGCAGTTTACTCTGCATTTTGTTGTCCATCTCCAGAGGTATGAAAATATTGACTTCTCTAACTTCAAGTAACCTTGCACCCCCACTCTCTCTCTCTTCCCTCACCCCCACCCCCCCTCTAAGTTGTCGTACTAGCTTCAAAGTCGTCTTGTTGAGTCTCATTGTCTGTAATTCTATCTCGCCCAGCTCACAGCTGACAATGGCCTGTTTTCTTTATTATCGTGGGTACACAAAAGGCTGGAGAAACTCAGCGGGTGCAGCAGCATCTAAGGAGATAGGCGACGTCTCGGGTCGAGACCCTTCTTCAGACTGTGTACCCTCGATTCTCCAGCATCTGTAATTCCTTTATTATCGTTACTTTTTTGCATATTGTTAATTAATTACATCTCTCTGTGTCATTGTTTATGCCTCTCATTTCCCTTTCCCTGGGCTCTCAGTTTTGAAGAAGGGTCTCGAACCGAAACGTCACCTGTTTCTTTTTTTTTTCTTTTCTCCAGAGATGCTGTCTGACCACTGAGTTGCTCCAGATTTTTCGGGGGGGGGTTTTCGCCTATCTACAGAATTTTAAAAGTTCTATAAAGCTGTGCTGTCAACCATCATATAATTTAAGCAGTGCAGTTTTCCCACCGAAATGGAATTGAAATGTTTTGTTTAGTTTAGAGATACAGCGCAGAAACAGTCCCACGGAATCCGCGCAGGACCAACGATTCCCACACACAAACTCTATGCTACACACACTAGGGACAATTTTTACATTTACACCAAGCCAGTTAACCTACAAACCTGTACGCCTTCGGAGTGTGCGAGGAAACCAAAGATCTCGGAGAAAACCCACGCAGGACACGGGGAGACACATACAAACTCCGAACAGACAGCACCCGTGCACCCTGATCAAAACCCGGGTCTCTGGTGCTGTAAGGCAGCAACTCTGCCGCTGTGCCAACCCTATGTACACATTGCATATTAATTTGTACAAACTAATTCATAGGACTAGTGTGTATGGAAACATGAAGGTAGACAAAAGTGCTGGAGAAACTCAGCGGGTTGCAGCAGATCTGTGGAGCGAAGGAAATAGGCAACGTTTCGGGCCGAACCCCTTCTTCAGAAACCCTTCTCAGTGTGGAAACATATTCCTCTCAAGGATCCATGTGTAAAATATAAACATTTTCCCCAGTGTGTGCAGACGGTGTTAATGTGCGGGGATCGCTGGTCGGCACGGATCCGGTGGGCCGAAGAGCCGCACCCTATCTCTAAACTAAACTAAACTTAAAAAATGTGAGACATTGACGATATCACCCGAAATATTACCCGATATAAGATACAGCGCCCTCCATAATGTTTGAGAAAAATACCCATCATTTATTTACTTACCTCTGTAACCCACAAGTTGAGATTTGTAATAGAAAAAAATCACATGTGGTTAAAGTGCACATTATCAGATTTTAATAAAGGCCATTTTTTATACATTTTGGTTTCACCATGTAGAAATTACAGCTGCTTTTATTTCATAGTCCCCCCCCATTTCAGGGCACCATAATGTTTTGGGGACACATGGCTATCACAGGTGTTTGTAATTGCTCAGTTGTGTTTAATTGCCTGCTTAATGCAGGTATAGAGAGCTCTCAGCACCAAGTCTTTCCTCCAGTCTTTCCATCACCTTTGGAAACTTTTATTGCTGTTTATCAACATGAGGACCAAAGTTGTGCCAATGAAAGTCAAAGAGGCCATTATGAGACTGAGAAACAAGAATAAAACTGTTAGAGACATCAGCCCCCACTTAGGCTTACCAAAATAAACTGTTAAGAAGAAAGAGGGCACTGGTGAGCTTACTAATCGCAAAGGGACTGGCAGGCCAAGGAAAGACCTCCACAGCTGATGACAGAAGAATTCTCTCGATAATAAAGAAAAATCTCCAAACACTGTCCGACAGATCAGAAACACTCTTCAGGAGTCAGGTGTGGATTTGTCAATGATCACTGTCCGCAGAAGACTTCATGAACAGAAATAACAGAGGCTACACTGCAAGATGCAAATCACTGGTTTAGCTGCAAAAATAGGATGGGCAGGTTACAGTTTGCCAAAAAGTACTTAAAAGAGCAACCACAGTTCTGGAAAACGGTTCTTGTGGACAGATGGGACAAAGATTAACTTACATCAGAGTAATGGCAAGAGCATTAGGGTTCTACAGCAAGACAATGATCCCAAACTAAAGCAACAAAGGAGTTTTTCAAAGCGAAGAAATTATTCATCCTTGAGTGACCAAGTCAATCACCTGATCTGAACCCAATTGAGCATGTCTTTTATATGCTGAAGAGAAAACTGAAGGGGACTAGTCCCTTCTGCTTAAGCTAAAGATGGCTGCAATACAGGCCTGGCAGAGCATCACCAGAGAAGACACCCAGCAACTGGTGATGTCCATGAATCGCAGATTTCAAGCAGTCATTGCATGCAAAGGATATGCAACAAAATACTAAACATGACTTTCTTTTTATTTTTTTTATTATTATTTTTTTTTTTAATAGATAGATAAAATAAAGAAAGATAAAAGAAAAATTAGAAAAAATAGAATAAACTATCCATAATACCTTAGGAGGTAGGTCCATAGGTAAGAAAACATAACTATTCATCTAGTCCTGGGTTCAAGCTTCCGTCAGGTATCAGCGCCGGCCCATTCTACCCCTTCAAATAATCTATGTACGGAGACCATATTCTAAACATGACTTCTTTCTTTTACATGACATTGCTGTGTCCCAAACATTATGGTGCCCTGAAATGGGGGGACTATGTATAAACACAGCTGTAATTTCTACATGGTGAAACCAAAATGTATAAAAATGGCCTTAATTAATATCTGACAATGTGCACTTTAACCACATGTGATTTTTTTTCTATTACAAATCTCAAATTGTGGAGTACAGAGGCAAATAAATAAATGATGGGTCCTTGTCCCAAACATTACGGAGGGCACTGTATAACGCAGCATTTTGCTGTCCATAGATGTTCATTTATTGATATCTGAGGATGTTAGTGGGGTGTGCCAGCCATGTGCTATGCTGACTGTTTGTTTGGACTAGAAGGTTAAATAATCCTACCTCTGCCAACAGAGGCTGGGCAAACCAAACCAGTTAGAGGACTTGACAACACACAAGCAGACAATTGTAAATGTGGTGTAATCCCTGAGGCTTGGGTGTCTGCTACATATTAGCTTTAGCCCTTTCATGGCTTTGTGCTTTAACTGTGCAAGAGAAATACCTACTTCTTGCAAGCAAAATAGTATATAAACTAGAACTAGTATTCAACAAACTTTTTTCTGGCAAGTCTTTCTCCTTTGACTGCAACAGATTACAATTGTATGTTTAGATGTGAAATCGCTTTCAACCATTGATGTGTCACTTTCAATATATGGTTAATGTTTCGTTTGGACAGTTTATACCTCAGTGGTATGAATATTGATATCTCTAACGTCGAGGCCCTTGCATCTCCCCCTCCCGTCATGCTCAGCTTCAAAGTTGAGTCTCATGGTCTGTAATGCATTTTCACCTAGTGCCCAGCTAACAATGACCAGTTTCTTTTATCATTGTCACTTTTTTGCATCTTTCATTCATTTGTTCTCTCTCTACATCACCGTCTATATTTCCCGTTTCTCTTTCCCCTGACTCTGTTTGAAGAAGGGTCTAGACCTGAAACACCACCTATTCTTTTTCTCCAGAGATGCTGCCTGACCCGCTGAGAAACGTAGGCTTTTTGTGTCTAGAGATAGTTAATTACAGCGATTTGTAATCGTTGTATTTAGGGGTGTTTTATTTCTTTATTGACCGAGAGGGGCGGCATGGTGGCGCAGTGGTCGAGTTGCTGCCTAACAGTGCTCGCAGCGCCAGAGACCCGGGTCTGTGCGGAGATTGTACGTTCTCCCCGTGGGTTTTCACCGGTTTCCTCCCACACTCCAAAGACCTACAGGTTTGTAGGTCAATTTGCTTGGTATAAATGTAAATTGTCCCTTGTGTGTGCATGAAAACGTTAATGTGCGGGGATCGCTAGTCGGCGAGGACACGTTGAGCCGAAGGGTCTGTTTTGGCGTTGTATCTCTAAACCTAAACTAAAAAATAAGGAATGGAGTTAAAACCAGGATGATTGTGATTTATTTAAAAAAAAATCATCAATAACACCTCATCGTCAATGCTTGATGGACCTGTGTAGTTTTGGATTTCAAGAATGTGTTCAGCTTTGGAATCAATAAATCCTAGAAAATCAAATTCAAAGGCTGGCATCAAACCCACTCTGCAGCAACCCCACCTTGATAATCAAACCAGCTGAGAAGGGAAGTGCCGTGGTAGTCTGGCGCACTGACCTTTACCAGGCTGAGGCCAGGCGACACTCTCAGACACCTCCTCCTACTTATCCTTGAACAATGACCACACAGAGGAGCACCAGGCCTTAATATCACACACCATTTCTGATTTCATTACTTCCGGCTCTCTGCTCTCCAAAGCCTCCAACCTTATCATCGCACCAGCCCTATATTCTCCCCAAAATCCGCACACAGAACTGCCCTGGCAGACCCATTGTTTTTGCTTGTTCATATCACACTGAATTAATTGCCACATTCCTCAACTCCATCCTATCTCCCCCGTCCAACCCCTCCCTACCTATGTCCAAGACACCTCACATGCTCTTCGTTTCTTCAGTGACTTCCGTTTTCCAGGCCCCAACTACCTCATCTTTACTATGGATGTCCAGTCAATCTACACCTCTATCCCCCACCTAGAAGGTCTTAAAACCCTCCGGTTCTTCCTGGACCGCAGAATTTCCATCTACCAATACTCTCCTTCGCCAAGCAGAGCTGGTCCTTACCCTCAACAACTTCTCGTTCAACTCCTCCCACTTCCTCCAAATCCATGGCGTAGCTATGGGCACTCACATGGGCCCCAGCTATCCCTGCCTCTTTGTAGGGTACGTCGAACAGTCACTGTTCCAAGCGTACACTGGCCCTATCCCCTAAATCTAAAAACACTGCTACATTGACAACTGCATCGGTGCTGTCTCCTGCACCCATGCAGAACTCACTGACTATTTCAACTTCACGACTAATTTCCACCCTGTACTCAAATTCACTTGGACCACCTCCGACATCTCCCTACCGTTTCTAGATCCCACTGTCTCCATCACAGGAGACAGACCACTGACTGGCATCTATTACAAACCCACTGACTCTGATACCTAGCTAGACTACACTTCTTCCCACCCTACTTCCTGTAAAGACACTATCCCCTACTCCCAATTCCTCCGTCTACACCGCATCTGAGCCCAGGATGAGGATTTCCATACCAAGTCATCGGAGTTGGATCCTTGACTTCCTCATTCACAGACCACAGACTGTTTGAATTGGTGGAAAAGTGTCGGCCTCGATAACAATCAGCACGGGAGCACCTCAAGGCTGCGTGCTGAGCCACCCGCTGTACTCGCTCTATACTCATATGCTCCTTCATCAAGTTCGCTGACGACACCACTGTTGTGGGACGTATCACTGATGGGGACGAGTCAGAGTATAGAAGTGAGATCGAGCGACTGACCAAATGGTGCCAGCACAATAACCTGGCCCTCAACACCAGCAAAACCAAGGAACTGACTGTGGACTTTGAAAGCGGTAGGATGGGGACCCACAGTCCCGTTTATATCAACGGGTCGATGGTGGAGAGGGTCAAGAGCTTCAAATTCCTGGGAGTGCACATCTCTGAAGATCTCTCCTGGTCCGAGAGCACTGATGCTATTATAAAGAAAGCACATCAGCGCCTCTACTTCCTGAGAAGATTACAGAGAGTCGGTATGTCAAGGAGGACTCTCTCTAACTTCTACAGGTGACAGCGGAGAGCATGCTGACCGGTTGCATCGTGGCTTGGTTTGGCAACTTGAGTGCCCAGGAGCGGAAAATACTACAAAAAGTAGTAAACACTGCCCAGTCCATCATCGGCTCTGACCTGCCTTCCATTGAGGGGATCTACTGCAGTCGCTGCCTCAAAAAGGCTGGCAGCATCATCAAGGACCCACACCATCCTGGCCACACACTCATCTCCCCGCTACCTTCAGGTAGAAGGTACAGGAGCCTGAAGACTGCAACGACCAGGTTCAGGAATAGCTACTTCCCCACAGCCATCAGGCTATTAAACTCAACTCAAACAAAACTCTGAACATTAATAGGCCATTATCAGTTTATTTGCACTTTATCTGTTTTATTTATTCATGTGTGTATATATTTATACAATGGTATATGGACACACTGATCTGTTCTGTATTCATGCCTTCTCAATTCTGTTGTGCTGAAGCAAAGCAAGAATGTCATTGTCCTATCTGGGACACATGACAATAAACTCTCTTGAATCTTGAGATGTCCTCATTCTTTAGGGAATGGGATCCTCATCTTCCAATTAGATGAGGCTCTCACTGGGGTCTACTTGATATCCCACAGCTCCGCTCTTGCTCCCCCTCCCCTATTCGTATCAAGGACAGAGTTTCCCTTGTCCTTGCCTTCCACCCCATCAGCCGTTGCGTAGAGCACATAATCCGCCGACATTTTCGCCACCTCCAAATGGATTCCACTACTAGCCACATCTTCCCATCTCCACCCCTTTCTGCTTTCTGCAGAAACGGTTCCCTCTGCAACTCCCTGGCCACCCAAAACAACCCATCCACCCGTTCCCATACTGACCTTTCTGTCCTGGGCCTCCTCCACTGTCAGAGTGAGGCCCAGTGCAAATTGGAGGAACAGCACCTCATATTTGCTTGGGCAACTTACACCCCAGCGGTATGAATATTGACTTCTCTAACTTCAAGTAACCCTTGCATCTCCCCCCCACCCCTCCATCCCTCCCCCACCCTCGTCGTCGGATTAGTTTCACTGTCCGCGATTAATTTTACTGTTTGTATGCCTCAATGTTACCTTCCCTCAGCTGACAATGAAACATTGTAAATTACCTTGACCATTCTCTGCTTTGATCTGCCCTTTTCACGCCTTCATAGTCTTTGTGCCTTTCTGTATCTCGGTGTCTCCCTCTCCCCTGACTCTCAGTGTGAAGAAAGGTCTCGACCTGAAACGTCACCCATCCCTTCTATCTGGAGATGCTGCCTGTCCCACTGAGTTACTCCAGCATTTTGTGTCCATTTGCAATGTTTTAGTATGTATTCCCTTTGCAAGGTTGTTAATGTAAAGCAGAAATGTGTATATGAAATGTATGGATTAACATAGGAGGTCATGCAGCATCTCTGGAGGAAAGGAATAGGTGACTTTTTTTGGTCGAGACTGGGTGATGACCAATGCAGACTGATGAACTTTCTCATCCTGAAATATCATCTGCGCCTTCTCTCCAGAGATGCTGCCTGATCCGCTGAGTTACTCCAGCACTTTGTGTCTATATTCAGTGTAAACTGGAACCTGCAGTTTCTTCTAGCACAAAACATGTACGTGTAATTTTTCAATTAAAAAGCCAATCAATTGTTCTCAAAATTAGTTGCATGTTGAAAATGGGCAGGGTCACACTTTCCTTTACCGTTGGCCGACATAGTCATCCAGACTGGAAAATATGTTGATTGAAACCTCGGTGTGTTCTGTCTTCAGTCTGAAGAGAGGGGTCTCGACCCAAAACGTCACCCATGCCTTTTCTTCAGAGATCCCACTGAGTTACTCCAGCATTTTATGTCTATCTTCAGTGTGGACTTTGGGCGGTCACGGTGGCGCCGTCGCTGCCTCGCGGCGAATGCAGCGCCGGAGACCCGGGTTCGATCCTGACCACGGGTGCTGTCTGCACAGAGTTTGTACGTTCTCCCCGTGACCTACGTGGGTTTTCTCCGAGATCTTCGGTTTCCTCCCACACTCCAAAGACGTGCAGGTTTGTAGGTTAATTGGCTTGGTAAATGTAAAGGTTGTCTCCAGTGGGTGTAGGATGGTGTGAATGTGCGGGGATCGGTGGGCCGAAGGGCCTGTTTGCGCCCTGTATCTCTAAACTAAACTAAGCCTGCATCTGCAGTTCTTTCCTACACTGTATCCTGTGTTAATTGCTTTCACTGGATGTGAGCTGCAGTTGACATTTTTTTTATTTTGCCCTCTCCGAGTTTGTTCACGAACAGAAAACGTGGCCATTGTTTCTGTTGTTAATTTTTTCTCTTAAGGGGCTGTCCCACTGTACGAGCTAATTCAAGAATTCTCCCGAGTTTCCCCGGATTCGAACTCGGAGATTTACGGTAAAAGCCGCTCGTAGGTACTCGGGGCTCTCGTGGACATTTTTCAACATGTTGAAAAATCTTCACGAGTCTTCACGAGCTTACTGTGTTTCCCGAGTACCTGCCGTTAGCGTTACGAGCCGTTAAGAGACATCCCGAGCTCCAACGTACCTGCTACGTGCATTCTAAGTGGTTACCACAAGTTTTTTTTGTTAAACTCAGGAGAGCTCTTGAATTAGCTCGTACAGTGGGACAGCCCCTTAATAGCTTGTTCAGTGCATATGTGGCCAGGTGCTTGTTTAAACGCATGGTGCACAGGGATCACTTTAGAAGTACTGTATTGGAAGACTGTTGACGTTATATGTGGCAGGACTGGTGGTGGGGGAAGATGCAGCAAAGGAGAGTGAATAAGGTCATTTAGCTGCAGTTAATTGTCATCAATGAGCTGTTTGTTGCTTCAGAATAAATTCATAGCAGAAACATTGTCCCACCTGTTCAGAGTTGTTACTGATTATTACCAATAGGAAAATGATAGAAATACAGTTATGACCAGCATGAAACCTGGAAGAGAACTCTGGTTTTATAAATGATTCCGTTGTTTTTGGGAAAAGAGGAAATTGAAATTCCTGAGTGGGCATTGATGAACACTGCACAAATTGTTTAACTTGGAACTCTGGATCTGGTTAATTGGGCTTAGCTACTGATTTTAGTTTAGAGATGCAACGGGAAGAGGCCCTTTGGCCCACAGCGACCAGTGATCTCCGCGCATTAACACTATCCTACACACACTAGGGACAATTTACATTTATACCAAGCCAATTAACCTACAAACCTGTACGTCTTTGGAATATGGGAAGAAACTGAAGATCTCTGAGAAAACCCACGCAGGTCACGGGAAGAACACGCAAACTCCGTACAGACAGCACCCGTAGTCAGGATTGAACCCAGGTCTCTGGCACTGTAAGACAGCAACTACGCTACCTGCAATGCTGGAGATATTTTTCCCATTCCGTTATGCTAACAGAAATATACTGTGCTGGAAATACTAGGTGCGATAGGCAGCATCTGTGCCTGGAGGAATGAGTTAAAACATTTTTGGTCAGTGAACTTTCCTCAATTTAGGAAATGTACTTTTTGCTTTTTCATTGTGCTAATTCCATGTTTCATAGAACAATTAATTTGGCGTGGTTGATTATTTTACATTCTCCTGATGCCTGTCACAGATCTTTCTGCTCTTCTAGCCCCTAAGTTAGTGTTGGCGCTCTGTTTGGTTAACTCCTCCAACTTCATCCACTGTATCCGTTCTTCAAGGGGTGAACTCTTTAACATCGGCATTATCAACCATAGACTGGGCGGCCGTTTCGCTGAACACCTGCGCTCAGCCTGCCTGGACCTACCTGACCTCCCAGTTGCCAAACACTTTAACTTCCCCTCCCATTCCCACACTGACCTTTTGGTCCTGGGCCTCCTCCATTTGAGGAAATATTATATAATCGAATTGCTCAGATAATAACTTTTGTGTGAGGAACTTATGTTAAGTTGCAAGAGAAGGGCTTGGAGTTGGGGTTTTCAGAAATACATGTCCCCACAAAGAAATAAAGTGCAAAGAACACACCCACAGAAGATAGATGGCTTATCATAACATGGAAATGTTGATCTGAATAGGCATAGCTTTGTTTGCTTTGAAGCAGCTATAACACTGTCAGAAGTTGTATTTGGTTTAGTTTGGTGTTTAGAGTATAGGTTGTTAATTGGGTCTCTTCCTAGGACATAGGCACCATTTGTTCTTTCTTCGTGACACATCTTTGAGCTCTCGTGTGTCATAAAAAGTGTTTATGGTTGTTTATGTTGGGTCTTAGACAGCACGGCTCGATAATATTCTGTGATTTGGTTTGTGCTGTTTAAATGTATTTATGTTGAGATAAGAGATAAGGCATAGGAGATGGTTGTATGACCTTTGTATAAGGGTGATTTCTTATGTTAATAGAAAACTGAGAAAGTAACTCTGTTCTGATAATCTTCCATTTGCTGTGTGGAATGCTATTAGTGAGGAGGCCTTACATTACATTCGTCCAGAGATAGAAGGGGGAGGTTGTAATTAAGAATGAAACTAGACCCAAGCTTGGTAAGAAGCAATTATAATTTATCAAGTGTGAGAATAGATGGCCTTTGTGTGTTTGGTGTTGGAAATTGTGTGATTAGAAATAACTTAAGTCTTTACCACTTTGTAAGAATGGGACACACATATTTAATCCATAAGTAACTGTATTTTAACGATGTAGGACATTATTTGTGAAGTGTATTGTGTTTTAATTAGGATTGTAAGTATTAGACTTTGTTTAAATCTGAAGTTTTAGAAATAACTTTATTTTCCAAAGTGAAAATATATGTTTTGTGTGTATGTATTTTGTGGTTGCTGTATTATGTGTATTTTATACTCTGAGAGGTGGTGTCTGAGAATTAATTTTATATTTCTGTAGTTTTACTTCATTGAAATAAAATGATTTTGAGCAAAGAGGGAAAAGAAAACCACAGAGGGAGCAAGGGTTGTAAAGAGGCCAGAAAAGGGAAAGTCATGTGACTACACGTGTTGTCAATCACTGGAAAGGATGTAGTTGATTGGTTAATGCAAATAATGATTGGTTAGTAGTTTTCCACTCCTTCTGTACCGTAATTGTCTAATACCTATATAATGTGTTAAGTTTGTACCAAAGTTATTAGCTCTTTAGACCTGCCCTGGAGTTTCCAGCTCTGTGATGGAAGGTTTAAAGAATTATCCAGCATAAATCCAGCTGTCAGAATAAAGAATCGATTTCAACAGCAATGGTTTGAATCAAGTTTTCTTGAATTCGACTGGCAAAATAACTCAGTTTAACACATTGTCAGAGTGAGCCCAATGCCAATTGGAGGAACAACTCCTCATATTCCGCTTGGCCAGCTTACAACCCAGCGGTATGATGTATTGATTTCTCTAACTTCAAGTAATCCTTTCACCCCCCTCTCTCTCCGTCCCTCCCCCATCCAAGTCGTAGTACCAGCTTCAAAGTTGTTTTGTTGAGTCTCGTTGTCTGTAACTCGTTTTCATCTAGCCCACAGCTAACAATGACCTGTTTCCTTTATCATTGTTATTTTTTTGCATATCTTTCATTAATTTGTTCTATATCTCTCTACATCACCGTCTATATCTCTCCTTTCCATTTCCCCAGACTCACAGTCTGAAGAAGGGTCTCGACCTGAAACGTCACCTATTCCTTTTCTCCAGAGATGTTGCCTGACCCACTGAGTTACTCCAGCATTTGTGTCTATCTTCGGTTTAAACCAGCATCTGCAGTTCCTTCCTGTACAATAACAGCCTGCTTGTGTGGCTCTTCCTTTCTTTCTCTTTCCCGTCTCCATCACTTGTGAAGGACAAAGCTTTAGCCTGCACCGCACTTGAGATCGGCAAATCTAATTTGGGGGTAGTACAGATGCAAATTTGAAGAATGGTATGTCCTAAAACTAATTGCATAGAGAACATAGAACAGTACAGCACAGGAACAGCTGTTCAGCTCACAAGGTTTGTGCCGAACATGATGCCAAGTTAAACTACTCTTCTATCTGTACGTGATCCATATTCCCCTCTTCCTTCTTCTTCCATGTGCCTATCTAAAAGCCTCTGAAACACTACTATTGTATCTGCCCCCATCACAACCCCCAACCACCACCCTTAGCAATGCCCCCACATTACACCCCCTACCGCCACCCCTAGCAACACCCCCACACCACCACCCCTAGCAACACCCCCACCACCACCCCTAGCAACGCCCCCACCAACACCCCTAGCAACACCCCCACATACACCCTAGCAACGCCCCCACCACCACCCCTAGCAACGCCCCCCACCACCATCCCTAGCAACGCCCCCACCACCACCCCTAGCAACGCCCCCACTAAATCCCTAGCAACGCCCCCACCACCACCCCTAGCAACACCCCCACATACACCCTAGCAACGCCCCCACCCACACCCCTAGCAATGCCCCCACCACCACCCCTAGCAACGCCCCCACCACCACCCCTAGCAACGCCCCCACCACCACCCCTAGCAACGCCCCCACCACCACCCCTAGCAACGCCCCCACCACCACCCCTAGCAACGCCCCCACCACCACCCCTAGCAACGCCCCCACTAACATCCCTAGCAACGCCCCCACATACACCCTAGCAACGCCTCCACCACCACCCCTAGCAACGCCCCCACCACCACCCCTAGCAACGCCCCCACCACCACCCCTAGCAACGCCCCCACCACCACCCCTAGCAACGCCCCCACATACACCCTAGCAACGCCCCCACATACACCCTAGCAACGCCTCACCACCACCACCCCTAGCAACGCCCCCACCACCACCCCTAGCAACGCCCCCACCACCACCCCTAGCAACGCCCCCACATACACCCCTAGCAACGCCCCCACATACACCCTAGCAACGCCCCCTCATACACCCTAGCAACGCCTCCACCACCACCCCTAGCAACGCCTCCACCACCACCCCTAGCAATGCCCCCACATACACCCTAGCAACGCCCCCACATACACCCTAGCAACGCCCCCACTAACACCTCTAGCAACGCCCCCCACCACCACCCCTAGCAACGCCCCCACCACCATCCCTAGCAACGCCCCCCACATACACCCTAGCAAACGCCCCCACCACCACCCCTAGCAACGCCCCCACCAACACCCCTAGCAACGCCCCCACCAACACCCCCTAGCAACGCCCCCACCACCACCCCTAGCAACGCCCCACCATACACCCTAGCAACGCCCCCACCACCCCTAGCAACGTCCCCACCAACACCCCTAGCAACACCTCCACCACCCCTAGCAACGCCCTACCACCAGCCCTAGCAACACCTCCACCACCACCCCTAGCAACGCTCCCAAAACTTCCTATGTGAAAAAATCATGCGTCTCTGAGAACAAACCACTCTGCACATTTAGATTTCTTGCCTATTTCTTGGCATAGCTGACTGAGTTCTGGTACATAGTGGAGCTTAGATGCACTGTCTGGACTCTGGTGAAGCAAGTTCAGGGTACTGTTCAGGGACCAAGACTGCATACAACTCCATGGGAAGAAACGGGTCCCGGAATCTGGAGGTGTGCGTTTAAATGGAAGTGCTTGTCCATTTGCAAGACTTTAGATACAAGGGTAAGAACCTGACTTTTCAGTCTTTTGAAATGCAAATAATGATATTTGGATCGATTTGTTTAAAGAATGTCCTTTTCCACACCACAAAGGCTGCTTAATGGGCCTGTCCCACTTAGGCGATTTTTCAGGCGGCTGGAAAAGCGGCAACAGGAACAGAGACACACACACGCACACGCACGCACGCTGTCTGAGTGAAATTCACACGGTTCAAAGCCAATGTCATACAGACGCACACTGCGATGAACAGGAAGGTTGGCGCTGTAATTAAGATGGCGAAGCACAGTGTACGGTAAGTCCTTTAGGAGAGGGGGGAGATGAAGTGGAGACAACGTTTAAGAAGCCAGAGATACACGGCTGTGAAGCTCGGCGGACATTTAACATTACCGGCCGGTTATCCTTGCTTCTGAAAACTACTGCTTACGTTTTTATTTCCCCAATGAGCCAATGAAATTCACCGGTCAGCACCGGCTACGAGAACCTTCGACCTCCTAGCAACCCACTAGGACCTCCTGGCGACCCACCTACGGCACGAGAATTCGAGCTAGTCTCCATGGCGGCTTCATTCTAGTCGCCGCTAATTTTTCAGCAAGTTGAAAAATTTGCGGCGAGCATAATGACGCCGCGACTAATTCCCAGAATGCGGGAACCGCTCATGACCATGAAGGTGACACCCCGGCAACCACCCGTGAACCTGTGGCGACAGCAAAGTCTCCTGCAGTCGCCTAAATAGTCGCCTAAGTGGGACAGGCCCATAGGCCTCTGGCACTATTTACTGTAGTTCCCGGATGTACATCAATTTCCAGTAGAAAAACATGTTCATTGGTAAGCAAGAGCCATTGCACTGTACACATCTGATTTAAAATACGAATGAAATGGTGTAATTGAATACAGATGTGAATGCAACATGTTTTAAAGTCTTTAGTGAAAACAAGTTGAGATGCATTGATTAGAGTTGCTGGTTGTTTTAATTTTTGCCGATAGGCCCTTAACTATATCTCTGTTTCCTTTGTTCAGTGCAAGATGGGGAATTCAGACAGCCAGTATAACCTCCAGGGAACTAAAGGCGACAACAGCATTGAGGGGAAGGCCACTCCTATGACCAGGCAGAAGACATGCGCTCTTAAAATTCGAAGTGTCCACATTAAGGATGAAAAGTCCCGTTCTTCCTTTGGCTGGGGTCACGGCGGCAACAGCATCAGTTACAAAGCAAGATCACTGGGCAGGAACTGCCTCTCCCAGCACAAAACCAACCAGCGCTTCTCACTCAATGCCGCGGCACGGCAGTGCGAAGCTTTAGTGGTGGGCAATAGCAATGCTGACAGCAGATGCCACCTCAGTCACATGCGCAAGCACGACTGCAGCAACGAGCCACGGTTACTGCCCGGGAATAAATTCCCCTTCATTCTGGACAAGGCAGATGATCAGAATCAAACACTGGTGTACAATGGCTCCGTTGTAAACGGGCACGGCCTAGCTGAAGATGCAATGCAAGCCAAGAAAGCAGAAGGAGAATGCAGTCCGAAAGTCCTCATCAAAACGCTGGGGAGATTTGATGGCAACTTGAGAGTGGAGTTTCACACTGGCGCTGGTAATGGTCAAGGGAAGCCAACCTGTGAGGATTCCCCAGGGCCAGTTCAGCTGCTGAGATACTCTACTGCGATGGAATCGCATAGCAGTAGACAAAATGAGGTGCAGATTGAAGGCAGTACAGAATACATGATAGACCAGTGCCTTCCCCTGGACGAGGGAAGATTGAAATCCAGCAAGCGTAGCTCAATAAGCTCTGAATATTCCTGGTGTGATTCACAATGGGGACACCACACATGTACCAATGATTTTGATAACATGTACACAACTGCAAAGGCTACTGATTCGAGCGACCAAGGGAGCGTTTTACCAACTGATGAGCAACCTTTCCAGAAGTCATCTCTCTCGTCCCTTCAAGCAATGTGCACCGACGCTGGGGCTGGGCAGTGCGTTCCCACAGGGAATGAGTTCCCACTGCACCACAGAAACACAGCGGCTTTAAGCAGCAATAAATTGTTTGAGGGTGACTTCTCCAAGTGCATGAACGTGCCTTCTGATGAGGAGGACAAAGGCCCCATACAGTATTCCTCGTATACACTCCCGTGCAGAAAGCCCAAGCACCTCGCTGAGGACGGCTCCTCACGAACTGCCTTAAAGAGCCGAATGCGGCGCTTAAGTGCCTGGACTGGCAGCCTCACCAGGAAGAAAAGAAAACTACAGGTAAGGAGCATTTTTATTTCACAACTGGACACGGATGCCTCTGCAAATGAACCAAGATGCTTGTGCATTAAATTCTGTTGAAAGAGCGATAGTTTGAAGTTGGAGCTATCAGTACTTTAGTTTTGGAGATACAGCACGGAAACAGGCCCTTCGGACCACCGAGTCTGCGCCGACCACCGATCCCCGCACACTAACATTATCCGACACACATTAGGGACAATTTTACTTTTGCACCTAGCCAATTAACCTACAAACCTGTACGTCTTTGGAGAGTGGGAGGAAACCAAAGATCCCGGAGAAAACTCACGGGGAGAACGTACAGACAGCGCCCGTAGTCAGGATCGAACCCGGGTCTCTGGTGCTGTAAGGCTGCAACTTTACTGCCACTGTGCCGCCCCACCCTTCCCTTCCAGATTTCTCCCCCTCCCCCTCCACCCACAGTCACGTTACAATCAGTCTGAAGAATGGCGCTGTCCCAAAACATGTTCTCCAGAGATGTGGCCTGACCCATTGAGTTACTCCACCACTTTGTGTCTTCTCATTTCAGAAGAAGGGTACTGCTTAAAGACTTGCTGATCTTCTATTTCCTGAGTTCCCATATGTCTGGGAGAAAATATTTTTTATTGAAGTTGAGTTTTTCTATAGTCTATGCCAAGTAATTTTTCTTTCTTTGAATCTTATAGCTAAACTTTCAAATTTGTTTTTCAATATTTGATACCTAGGAATGTACTTACTGGAACCCCCAACTGAGTGTCTCGCCCAGCTGAAGGAATTTGTTTCAGGCCATTTAGTTTAGTTTTGAGATACAGCACAGAAACAGGCCCTTCGGCCCACGGGGTCCGCGCCGACCAGTGATCCCCGTACATTAACACTATCCTACACAAACTAGGGATAATTCTTACATACACTAAGTCAATTTACCTACATACCTGTACGTCTTTGGAGTGTGGGAAGAAACCGAATATCTCGGAGAAAACCCACGCGGTCACAAGGAGAACATACAAACTCCGTACAGACAGCGCCCATAGTCGGGATCGCACCCGGGCGCTGCAAGCGCTGTAAAGGGCCTGTCCCACTTACGTGTCCTTGGCACGCAAATTACGCAACCTCATGATCGCGTTGAGCCGAGACGGTCGAGCGAAGGTCGGGTACGATTACAGGCGCGCGCACAGCCGTCTGGAGCGCGTGACATCATTTGAAGGTGGAGTAACTCAGCGGGACCGGCAGCATCTCTGGAGAGAAGGAATGGGTGACGTTTTGTGTCGAGACTCTTCTTCAGTCAAAAGAAGGGTCTTGACCCGAAACGTCACCCATTGCTTCTCTCCAGAGATGCTGCCGGTCCCGCTGAGTTACTCCAGCATTTTGGGTCTATCTTCAATTTTCTTAGCCCCGCTCTGGGTACTCCAGGGAAGTGGGGGCGGATCCAGACCGCAACGGCCGTGAGCCCCAGGCCGAGTTCGGCGATCGTATACCTGCTTCCGCTGCTGTTGGAGGTGAGACGTTGCGTCGCGCCGGGGTCTTGGGTCTGTCCCACTTTGGCCGTCAGTTCCGCCACAGGCCGTTGGTGAGCGAAGTACTCGTTTACTACAAAAATTTCGGAGCCCCCCGCGACAACTACATACACCTCTGCGCTTCTCAGCGGGACCGACCCCACGCGGCCATACGATGCCCGTATGCCTCAACGCGACGACGAGGTCACGTAATTTGCGTGCCAAGGACACGTAAGTGGGACAGGCCCTGAAGGCAGCAACCCTACCACTGCGCCACCGTCCCGCCCTTAAGTGCCACTGTCTAGTGCAACGGATGGAAAAAAATTGCTGTGAATACCTGTAGCATATTATGTATAATTTGTATCGCATGTACTATAAACCTTCAGGCGTCGTGCGTGCACCTATGTTGTGAGGACTACTTATGACTCACGAGAGGAATAGATCGGGTAGATGCACTGTCTCTTGACCAGAGTAGGTGAATCGAGGCCAGAGTTGTGAAGGGGAAAAGATTTCATAGGATCTGAGGGGTGCACAAAATGTGGTGGGTGTATGCAACAAGCTACCGGAGGAGGTAGTTGAGGCAGGGTCTATTCCAACGTTTAAGAAACAGTTAGACAAGTGTATGGATAGGGCAGGTTTGGAGGGATTCTTGCAAGAGAGAGTTGGATAGAGCTCACAAAGATAGCGGAGTCGGGGATATGGGGCGAAGGCAGGAACGGGGTACTGATTGTGGATGATCAGCCATGATCACATTGAATGGCGATGCTGGCTGGAAGGGCCGAATGGCCTACTCCTGCACCTATTGTCTATTGATATGGGCCGAACACAGGCAGGTGGGACTAGTGTCGCAGGGACAAGTTGGCCGGTGTGGGCAAGTTGGGCCAAAGGGCTTATTTCCACACTGTATCACTCTATATAAGGACGACTGATATGCCTTGAAGTTAAGACTTGAATGAAGTACCCATCTAGCAGCCAGGGTTCAATGTTAAACTCCAGTGCTCTATGCAAGGAATTTGCACGTTGTCCTTTTGACCACCCGAGCGCCAGTTATCCTTCTATGTCCCAAAGATGTACCGATTGATAAGCCAATTGGTTTCTGTAAATCACCCCGTGTGTCAGTAGGAGCATTGGGGTGGTGGTGGTAGACGTTTGAAAGAGAATAGTTCAAAAAGGAAAAAAAAAAGTGGTGGAAATGGATTGCTGCTTTTGCTGGCATGGACTTGATAGGCTAAATAGACTTTCTGGAAGGAAAGACACAAAATTCTAGAGTAACAGTGGGTCAGGCAGCATCCCTGGAGAACATGGATAGGTGACATTCCACTCCTCTCAGGCTCTGGCCTCCCGTTTGCTAAACATTTTAACTCCCCCTCCCATTCCCACACTGACCTTTGTGTCCTGAGCCTCCTCCACTGTCAAATTGGAGGAACAGCACCTCATATTTTGCTTGGGCAGCTTACAACCCCAGCAGTACGAATATTGACTTCTCTAACTTCAAGTAACCCTCTCACTCGCCATCTCCCCCCCACTTCCTAGTTCTCCAACCAGTCTAACTGTCCTCCTGATTAAATTTTATCTCTGCCCCGTTGTTTCCTTCCCTATATTGATCTAGTCTACATTTTCCTCAAACTTTGTGCTCTTTGTTCTCTCGTTTTCACACCTTACCCTTCCAGATAGGACAAATCTAAATAGGGCATACATGGTAAATGATAGCGAATTGAGGAATGCAGTTGAACAGAGGGATCTAGGAATAACTGTGCACAGTTCCCTGAAGGTGGAATCTCATGTAGATAGGGTGGTAAATAAAGCTTTTGGTGTGCTGGCCTTTATAAATCAGAGCATTGAGTAAACAAGTTGGGATGTAATGTTAAAATTGTACAAGGCATTGGTGAGGCCAATTCTGGAGTATGGTGTACAACTTTGGTCGCCAAATTAAAGGAAAGATGTCAACAAAATAGAGAGAGAGTACAGAGGAGATTTACTAGAATGTTGCCTGGGTTTCAGCACCTAAGTTACAGAGAAAGGTTGAACAAGATCGGTCTTTATTCTTTGGAGCGCAGAAGGTTAAGGGTGGACTTGATGGAGATCTTTAAAATGATGAGAGGGATAGACAGAGTTGACGTGGATAAGCTTTTTCCATTGAGAGTAGGGAAGATTCAAACAAGAGGACATGATTTGAGAATTAAGGGATAAAAGTTTAGGGGTAACATGAGGGGGAACTTCTTTACTCAGAGAGTGGTAGCTATGTGGAATGAGCTTCCAGTGAAAGTGGTGGAGGCAGGTTCGATTTTATCATTTAAAAATAAATTGGATAGGTATATGGACGGGAAAGGAATGGTTATGGTCCGAGTGCAGGTAGATGGGACTAGGTGAGAGTAAGTGTTCGGCACGGACTAGAAGGGCCGAGATGGCCTGTTTCCGTGCTGTAATTGTTATATGTTATGTTATATGTTCTATCTCTGTGGAATCCTCTCCCCTGACTCTCAGTCTGAAGAAGGGTCTCCACCCAATACATCACTCATTCTTTCTATCCAGAGATGCTGGCCGTCCTGCAGAGTTTCTCCAGTATTTTGTGTCTATCTTCAGGGCTGTTTGCATGCTGTGTAATTCTGACTCTGTCACACTGAAGTAAACCTAATCTCCTGCAAGCTGCTAATATGACCAGTAGTTACATCTGATCAACTTTCCAGCAGAGTACAAGCCAAATGCCAAATTCCTTGCACATTTTGCAGATCCTGCACAAAATAATTAACCTCACAAATGCATTAACTCCACAAATTGGCAACTGTTTCTATAACGTGCTGGGCTGGATGGTGGAACATCATCCCATCAGGATAAGTATGCATTTCCTGCACGTGGAACTCTCTGCCGCAGAAGGCAGCGGAGGCCAATTCACTGGATGTTTTCAAGAGAGAGTCAGATTTAGCTCTCGGGGCTAACGGAATCAAGGGACAAGGGGAGAAAGCAGGAACGGGTTACTGATTTAGGACCATGATCATATTCAATGGCATTGCTGGTTCGAAGGGCTGAATGGCCCACTCCTGCACCTACCGTTTATGATCCGGATGATTTGGTTTGCATCAAAAACTTCACGACTAAGTGAAAAAAGGTAAACTAAATGAAATTGCGCGAAGCTTAACTTTTATCTTGAGGCATCACTTTATTTAATAAAATCAACCTCTTGTAAAATATGTGCTATCTATCATGTCTCACTTTCTGATGATAAAATCCTATGTATCAGTTGCACTGATGTTTAGAGATAGATACAGCATGGAAACAGGCCCTTCAGCCCACCAGTGCAAAACGACCTGCGATCCCCGTAATTAACACTATCCTACACCCACTAGGGACAATTTTAACATTTACCAGGCCAATTAACCTACAAACCTGTACATCTTTGGCGTGTGGGAGGAAACCAGAGACCTCGGAGAAAACCCACACAAGTCGCAGGGAGAAGGTGCAGACTCCATACAGACAAGCACCCGTAGTCGGGATCGAACCTGTGACTCCGGCGCTGCATTCGCTGTAAGGCAGCAACTCTACCGCTGCGCCACCGTGACTGCCCATGTAGAATGCTCACTATTGTTTTTGTGACCAGCCACGTATTTGGTTCGTGGCACCAATGGCTCGGGTTCAGTTCTGCCTTCAAGTACTGTCTGCAAGGAGTTTGCACGTTCTCCTGTGGCCTTGAAGATATGTGCCACTGCCACCCCTAATCGGCTCTTTATATCCTTGTGTAGAGGAGAAGAACATCGCACTGTGAATATTTTATGATATTAATTAACGTTTGTAGTGATAAAATTATGTCGAAAACACGACTTAGACTTGCTTTCAAAGAAGAAAGATGAAGCCAGGCCAGGATTGGGTGGAGATATGTGGCCATTACACAAGGTTTAGAAAGTTACAGGACAAATTAAGGCCTTTAAAATAATATATTATCCCTTTCACTGTCTGGGCGCAGAGTATAAAATGTTTAAAAATCAGAAATTAGGTCATAAGTGATAGGAGCTAAATTAGGCCATTCGGCCCACTGAGTCTACTGTGCCATTCATCTAACTCTCCCCCTCCACCCTAGTCTCTTGCCTTCTGCCCATAACTCCTGACACACGTACTAATCGAGAATCTATCTATCTCTGCCTTAAAAAATATCCACAGACTTGGCCTCAACTGCCTTCTGTGGCATTAATTCCACAGATTCACCCTTTGACTGGCGATGTTCCTCCTTGTCACCATCCTAAAGGAACGCCCTTTTATTCTGAGGCTATGACCTCTGGACCTAGACTCTCCCACTAGTGGAAACATCCCCTCCCCATCCACTCTACCCAACCCTTTCACTATTCGGTTTGTTTCAATGAGGTTCCCTCTCATCCTTCTAAACTCCAGTGAGTACAGCCCCAGTACCGTCAAACGCTCATCATATGTTAACCCATTCATTCCTGGGATAATTGGGGTGTCATCCGGATCATGGGGTGTCAACCAGGGTTTCCTGAAATGGTCCCAGGAATGATGGAAATCCTCCTCCTTCATCTGGAGAAGCTGATTGTTCTCCTCGGTGCAGAGGTTAAAGGCCCTGTCACACTTGCGTGTCGTTGGCACGCAAATTACGTGAACTCGTCGTCGCGTTGAGGTGCACGGAGATGTATGGAGTTGTGCGTGGTATCGCGCGGCTCTCCGGGATTTTGTACCAAATGAAATCTCCGCTCGCCACCGGCCTGTCGCGTAACTGACTGCCAAAGTGGGACAGGCCAAGACCCTGGTACAATGCAACGTCACACCTCCAACAGCAGCAGAAGCAGGCAAACGATCATCGAACTCGGCCTGGGGCTCACGGCCGTTGCGGTCCGGATCCGCCCCCACTTCTACTCCCAGAGCGGGGCCAAGAAAATTGAAGATAGACACAAAATGCTGGAGTAACTCAGCGGGACCGGCAGCATCTCTGGAGACAAACATTGGGTGACGTTTCGGGTCAAGACCCTTTTTTCAGACTGAAGAAGAGTCTCGACATGAAACGTCACCCATTCCTTCTCTCCAGAGATGCTGCCGGTCCCGCTGAGTTACTCCAGCATTTTGTGTCTATCTTCAAATGACGTCACGCGCTTCAGACGGCTGTGCGGACGCATGAAGTCACGTGCGACTCTCGCGGGACCATCACGCCTCAACGCGACGCCGAGGTCGTGTAATTAGCGTGACAAGGACACGTAAGTTTGACAGGGGCTTAAGTGGAAATATTGACAATTCTGATGGGTTTTGATGAGAAGAAAAATATGTATACAGTAAACCTTCGTATTAACAGACCTCTGTATAACAGATAGGACAGGTTTAGAGGGATATGGGCCAAACGCAGGCAGGTGGAGCTAATGTTAGTGGGACATAATTTACCTTCAGATTGGATTGTGTCACATTAAACATTAATGTAGATGTGGCTGTTCAGCATACTGCAACAATTCTGAATTATTTTATTGTCTCTGCCGTTCTCACATATATATTAAACGTGGTGAAGAATCTCTTCACGCTTGAGTGTAAAGTAATAAAACTTGAAGAAATAAGGAACTGCAAATGGTGGTTTCCATGGAGAACATGGATAGATGACGCTATGGGTTGGGACCTTCAAACTGGTCTTGACCAGAAACGTCACCTGTCCACGTTTCCCAGAGATGCTGCCTGACCTGCCGAGTTACTCCAGCACTTTGAGGCTAACCCCTGCAGAAATTATGTTCCAAAAAAATTGTATTGTTTTTTTTTTTCTATTTTTGCAGGACTCCAGATCCAAGGATGTCAATGAGTATTGCGACAGTGGTGTTGACGGGTTGACTGGAGACGCCAGCTCTCCATCCCAGGCACCGAGTTCCTTGTGGTCGTCGGGCTTCAGCTACACACTGCCGCCCAGGAGCAACTCGACCAACGCCGTCGGCAACGACGTCCTGCGCCAGAGCATTTACGAGAACTTCATGCGGGAGTTGGAAATGGGGCACATGTCAATGGACATCACGGACCTATCCACGGGGAGCGAAGACAGCAGCAGCGATTCCTTCAACTCGCTGGAGCAGCTGGACCTGCTGTTTGAAAAAGAACAGGGATGCGTGCGAAAGGCCGGCTGGTTGTCTTTTAAACCCCTCGTCACTCATCAGAAGGAAAGGAAATTGGAGCTCGCGCCTCGCAGAAAGTGGAGACAGTATTGGGTTTCTCTCAAAGGTAACCGTTACAATCCAGAATTGGTACAAAATTATGGTTGGCATTCACTCGTACTGTAAAGTTTTGAACAAAGTGTCATCATTTGACCTCAGAGGGGAAAAATGGATAAATAATTACATTATTTTTAGCAAGTTACTTGCGTCTCACGGCCTCTGAAACTGAATTTTGTTTCACTTGAGTGAAAGATGACAGTGCAGTAGTGAAGTCAAATTGACACGTAGGTTAAAAAGTAACTTTCTGTTGCTATTTAACATTCTAGCTTCATAAAATGTGCCCCACTTGGCGAGGTGTGTAGGATGGAACTGCAGATGCCAGAGGTGGACACAAAATGCTGGAGTAACTCAATGGGCCAGGCAGCATCTCTAGATGGAAGGAATGGGTGACTTTTCAGGTCGCGACCCAAGGGTCCATACACCCTTTATGTGTAAAATTGACCCCTCAGATTCCTATTAAATCTTTTCCCCTTCACCTTAAACCTATTTCCTCTGGTCCTCGATTCCCAGTCTCAACCCGAAATGTCGCCCATTCCTTCTATCCAGAGATGCTGCCTGTCCTACTGAGTTTTTGTGTCTAACCACTTTTGACTATATTCCAGTCAAATGTTTGATTTAAATTTCTCTGTGGATGGTTTGTCATTGCTATGCTCATGAAGAAAATCAATCATTCACCCCCAATGGCCCCCCTGAAAACACCACTTTCTTCCTTTTGCTACTTTACTTTTGACAAGAGAAGGAGTAAGTCAAGTTATGATCTTTTGGCACCATCCCTGCGTGTGTAGGGTAATGTTAATGTGCGGGGATCGCTGGTCGATGCGGACTCAGTGGGCCGAAGGGCCTGTTTTCTCGCTGTCTCTAAACTAAACAACTAGACTAGACTCAATTATGTTTATGTGTAGCACTTCAAGTAAAGACTTGTTTTTTGCTTTTCTTTTTGAAGGTTGCACGCTGCTATTTTATGAGACCAATGGGAAAACGTACATGGAGCAGAGCAGTGTACCCAGATACGCCTTGTTCACAGAGGATAGCATTGTACAGCCTGTACCAGAACACCCCAAGAAAGAAAATGTGTTCTGTCTTAGCAATGCCTTCGGGGATGTCGTCCTATTCCAGGTTTTTATTGTTAATTTACTAAGAATTCATCTTATTCATAGAGTCATACAGTGTGGAAACAGGCCCAACTTGCCCGTACCAGCCAACATGTCCCAGCTACACTAGTCCCACCTGCCTGCTCTTGGTCCATATCCCTCCAAACCTGTCCTATCTATGTACCTGTCTAACTGTTTCTTAAATGTCGGGATAGTCCCTGCCTCAACTACCTCCTCTAGCAGCTTGTTCCATACACCCACCACCCTTTGTGTGAAAAAGTTACCCCTCAGATTCCTATTCAATCTTTTCCCCTTCACCTATGTCCTCGATTCCCCTACTCTGGGCAAGAGACTCTCTTGCATCTACCCGATCTATTCCACTCTTGATTTTAAACGCCTCTATAAGATCGCCCCTCATCCTCCCACGCTCCATGGAATAAAGTGCCAACTACTCATCCTCTCCCTATAGCTCAGACCCTCCAGACCTGGCAAATTCCTCGTAAATCTTCCAGCTTCCAATACCCTTTCCAGCTTGTCGACATCTTTCCTATATCATGGTGCCCAGAACTAAACACAATACTGTTAAATGTGGTCTCACCAACGTCTGGTACAAGTGCAACGTGACCTCCCAACTTCTATACTCAATACTCTGACTGAAGAAGGCCAGTGTGCCAAAAGCCTTTTTGACCACTTTATCTACCTGCGACTCGGGCCTTCAAGGAACCATACACCTGCGCAGACCACTGAAGCGCCATCAATAAAAGCTAGATCTGCTGTAAAATCTGCCGGATTTTACAGGGCAAATGGTAGCTAAACAATTCAACAAAAAATATAACAATAACTATAGCACAGATCTTTCTATAGCCTAAAGCACTCCATAGGCAGTGTAATTAAAATACTTGACAACTAAGAAATGCTGAAGTCATATATTCAGCATTTTCGGATTGGTAGTAAAAACCATCAAATAAAATTATTATTTTACTGAAATATATTACACATTTAATATAGCATTAACTTTCCAGTTGTATTGAAATTACAATACAGATCTTTGATGAGGTAACATTATTATGATGTAAAACTCCAAAAAATAAGATGACCTAAATGAACAGATTGCGAATCTATTTTGTTTCCCGGTGAAATCTGTCTTTCAGATTTTCAAGTAATTGTACATGTAGTATTAGTAATTATCCTGTGTATTTTATAGTTGAGTCCCAATAATTGCCAGACAAATGAGGTAGACGTAGAGACAGGCCGTTCGGCCTATGATAGCAGTACTGAAAATGGTTCAAACCTAAACTAATCTCTTCGATCTGCAATGTTCCACGCTCATGTGCCTATTGGAAAGCCCCTTAAATGCCATAATCGTTTCTGCTGCTTGTGGCGCAGCGGTAGAGTTGCTGCCTTGCAGCGCTTGCAGTGCCAGAGACCCGGGTTCGATCCCGACTACCGGTGCTGTCTGCTAAAAATAAGGGGTAAGCCATTTAGAACGGAGACGAGGAAACGCTTCTTCACACAGAGAGTGGTGAGCCTGTGGAATTCTCTGCCTCACAGAGGGTTGTGGAGGCCGGTTCTCTGGATGCTTTCAAGAGAGCGCTAGATAGGGCTCTTAAAGATAGCGGAGTCAGGGGATATGGGGAGAAGGCAGGAACGGGGATACTGATTGGGGATGATCAGCCATGATCACATTGAATGGCGGTGCTGGCTTGAAGGGCCGAATGGCCCACTCCGGCACCTACTGTCCATTGTACGGAGTATGTACGTTCTCCCCGTGACCTGCGTGGGTTTTCTCTGAGATCTTCGGTTTCCTCCCTCACTCCAAAGACGTGCAGGATTGTAGGTTAATTGGCTTGGGTTTGTGTACTTGGTATGAGTGTAAATTGTCCCTCGTGTTTGCATGGTAGCGTTAATGTGCGGGGATCGCTGGCCGATGTGGACTTGGGCCGAAGGGCCTGCTTCCGCCCTGTATTTCTAAACTAAACCACCCCTGACTGCGCTGTCCAGGCACCTACCACTGTGTGTAAAAACAACCTGCCCCACACATCTCCTTTAAACTTTTCCCCTCGCATCCTAACGCAATGACCTCTGATATTTGACATTTCCACCTTGGGGGGGAAAAGGTTCTGACTGTGTTCCTCATTCAATGCCTCTCATAATTTTATACACATACCTCAGTCAGATCTCCCCTCAACCTTTGACGTTGTAGATAAAATAATTTCCAATCCATATTACCAATGACCTCTAGCCAGGTTACATTTTTTTTTATTTTTTACATTTCCTGTTACATTTTTTTCTGCACCCTCCCCAAAGCCTCCACACCCTTCCCGGAACAGGCGGACCAGAACTGTACTTTACCCCATTGCTCCCAGTTAACCTGTCCCCACCTAGACTTCCAGTCAGGAGATCTGTGATATTTGGTTAATTCTGTATTAATTATGTATATATTTGCATTCCAATCACTTGTTTCTTTTGCCCTGATTTTTGTGAGATGATTTTGAGTTGGCAAAAATAAAATAAGCACACCAGCGCCTCCACTTCCTTCCAAAGCTTAGGAAGTTCAGCATGTCCCCGACTACTCTCACCAACTTCTACAGATGCACCAGAGGAAGCATTTTATCAGCAGGTTTAGGAACAGCTCCATCCAAGTCCGCAAGAAATTGCAGCAAATTGTGGACGCAGCCCAGACCATCACACAAACCAACCTCCCTTCCATTGACTCCATTTATACCTCACGCTGCCTCGGCAAGGCCAGCAGCATAATCAAGGACCAATCGCACCCGGCCACTCCCTCTTCTCCCCTCTCCCATCGGGCAAAAGGTATAGAAGTGTGAAAACGCACACCTCCAGATTCAGGGACATTTCTTCCGAGCTGATATCAGGCAACTGAATCATCCTACCACAACTAGAGAGCAGTGTTGAACTACTATCTACCTCTTTGGTGACCCTCGGACTATCCTTGACCGGACTTTGCTGGCTTTACCTTACACTAAACGTTATTCCCTCATGTATCTATACACTGTGAATGGATTAATTGCAAAATCATGTATTGTCTTTCTGCTGGCTGGTTCGCACGCAACAAAAGCTTTTCTCTGTGCCTTGGTGCACGTGACAATAAACTGAACTGACTGAATTTGACAGCTCTGGTTTATTCTTTAAATTTGAGTTCTAAAAACAACACGGCTCAATTTCAAATTAATTTTAACTTCAGAATTTCTGAAACGTGATCTTCAGTGGGTTAGGTTAACGTTTTAAATGTCAATGATTCCTGTGGTTTTGGCTTTCAGGCTACGAGCCAAACCGATCTTGAAAATTGGGTGACAGCGATCCACTCTGCCTGCGCATCGGTGTTTGCAAAGCAGCATGGGAAGGAGGATACTGTCAAGTTACTAAGAAATGAAACCAAAAGCTTCATGCAGAAGATTGACATGGATGGAAAGATGAAGAAAATGGCAGAGTTGCAACTGTCCATTGTGAATGATCCCAAAAATAGGAAGGCAATTGAAAATCAGGTATGCTTAACGCTTAATGTTGTCTGGCAGCTGACTAGCGTGAAATTATGGACATATTACATGCAATATCCTTAACTCGTTAGATTTGGCAGCGTGCTTTATAATGTGGAAGCAAGTTGTTGGCTATAAGAAGCTATCAAATATACTGTGCAGGAAGGAACTGTAGATGTTGAAGAAGGAACTGCAGATGCTGGAAAATCGAAGGTAGACAAAAATGCTAGAGAAACTCAGCAGATGAGGCAGCATCTATGAAGCGAAGGAAATAGGCAACGTTTTGGGTTGAAACCCTTCTTCAGACTGCAGATGATGGTTTAAACTGAAGATGGACACAAAATGCTGGAGGAACTCAGCGGGACAGGCAGCATCTCTGGAGAGAAGGAATGGGAGACGTTTTGGGTTGCGACCCTTCTTCCGATTGATTCAGTCTCTGTAGGGAGGGAATGGGCGAGGTTTTGTGTCGAGACCCTTCCTCAGACTGAATCAGTCTGAAGGAGGGTCTCGATCCGAAACGTCACCTATTCCTTCTCTCCAGGGATGCTGCCCCCCGTCCTTTACTTCGGTGTAAACCAGCATCTGCAGTTCCTTCCTACACAATTAAATATAGTGTTTGGGCAGATCAAGAAAAAATGAAAAGAAAAAAATCAAATCAATGAGGTAACGTATTGAGTGGATTGCTCTGGGCATTGTGCAATGAATGGTAAGGTGCTGAAGATCTATGAAATAGAGGGCAGTCTATGAACAAATCCATGGATACCTATAAAGTCGCAAAGTTGTTGAAGATGAGTAGATGCTTGCATTTGTTGGTGGATTTAAACGGTGGGGGGGGGGGGGGGGGTTGCAAGGGTTATTGATGTTAGAGGAATACTCATACTGCTGGGTTGTAAGATGCCCAAGTGAAATATGAGGTGCTGCTCCACCAATTTGCATTTGGCCTCACTCTGACAATGGTGGAGGCCCAGGACAGAAAGGTCAGTGGGATGGGAAGGAGAATTCAAATGTTTGGCAACCGGGAGATCGGGTAGGCGCGGACGGACTGAGCGAAGGCGTTCGACAGAACGACCGCCCAGTCTGCGTTTGGTCTCGCCGATGTATAAGAGTCCACACCTTGAACAGTGGATGCAGTAGATGAGGTTGGAGGAGGTGCAAGCGAACCTCTGCCTCACCTGAATGACGCTATGTGTTAGCACCAGGGGATTGCTGGGTTGAATGTTACTGATGATTTAAGGGTAGGAATGATGCAGGATGGAGGGAGGTGCAGGAAGACTAGCTGACTGGGTTGTTTCGGACAAGGGAGAGTGCAAGGGACCTTGTTTGAAGCGTGTAAATTGAAAACTCTCGACAACTGGAAAGACACCTTTCCCTTAGCGAAGAAATCAAAAAGCAGAACACATAGTTGGTAAAGGGATTAGAATGGAGTAGAGGAAATTAATGGGGTCTGAAGCTTAATGCCCAAGAGGCTGCAGACAGAAGCCCTCATTATATTGTGGAGCTGACTGGGATGAGCAAAGTGCTAAATTCTGGCCCCAGAGCTGGGAAACGGGAATAGTTTAATTAGCCCTTATTTTGCCAAGAAAAAAAAAAAGTTCTCCACCTGTGATCACTGGGCTGTGATTACAGTTACAGAAATTTGAAGCAAGTATTGTTACGATGCAATCCATGCTCGGCTCCCAAGCTTCCATTCATTTCTAACATTAGAAATCTCTAAACTATTGCTTCGCCAAACAACAAAACGCCAGTTATTTGCTCGCTGCAAAAATGGATTTATAACGGAGAAAGGGAAAAAAATGTTGAATTGACATTTGACATTGAATTTTCATTTCCCCTTTGTGAATTGCTCTAATAAAATGGACTCGGCCAAATGATCAGGGGTGCTCTCTGACACGCCTGTCATCATTCACAGGTGACTCCATTCTTGAACGGAGAAAGTTTAGTTTAGTTTTATAGCACGGATCCCCGAGCATTAACACTATCCTATACAAACTAGGGTCAATTTACATTTATACCATGTTGCCTGTCCTGCTGTTACTCCAGCTTTTTGCGTGTTTCTTTGGTTTAAACCAGCATCTGCAGTTCCTTCTTACTCAGATTCAAATATAATCTTGAATTAATTAGTTAAGTTTGGCCAAAACCTAATTGAATCAGGGTACTAGTCCAGAGACCGAATGGCCTGTTCTTCAGTTTAGTTTAGAGATACAGCGTAGAAACAAGTCCTTCGGCCCACTAATTCCACCCCACCAGCGATCCCCGCACATGAACGCTACCCCACATGAGGGACAATTTTTACATTTATACCAAGCCGATTCCCCTACAAACCTACACATCTTTGGCTTGTGGGAGGAAACCGAAGTTCTCTGAGAAAACCTACACAGGTCGCGTGGGGGGAGAACGTACAAACTCCGTACAGACAAGCACATGTAGTCAGGATCGAACCCGGGTCTCTGGCGCTGTAAGGCAGCAACTCTACCGCTGTGCCACAGTGCAGATTGCTCTGTTTGCTATAAATTCCTTGCACACTACATTTGAAGAAAATTTAGCTAAGACCCAGTTTTATTGTGTTCCAAGCAATCTGTTTTGCATTAAAGGAGTGCATAGTGCTGCATTCCATAATTGAGTATCTCAATTATTCAGTGTATCTGCATTGGCTAAGCGAGAATGCATCTTTCTTTCAAATTCAAATATTCCTTTGAACACGCTAACAAATCAACGTGAAACACATCAACAAATCAGTTTGAAACTAAAATACTTTTTTTCCTACCGGAGGAAGAAAGTGGATGTGTTATTTGCTTTTTATTGCGTTAGCTTTTTTCCATATTCCTTGTTTGCCATGGATATAGACATAATATCCCTCAGCATTATGAATGATGCCTTTGTGTATCTTGGTAGGACAAACTGTTGCATGGTGACGTTCCCGCTTCCCGGACAAGATTGGCGGGGGAGGGTCCGAGGAGAGGTGCGAGAGGAGGAAGGATCCCTGAACTCACTTGGCTTCTCCTTTTTAATAAAACGTCATGCTAAGTCAAATTTAAAAAAATAAATAAAATAAAAAAATAAAAAAGGCCTTGCTCATCAAGACTGCAGATTAGAACTGCCCTGAAAAGACCCAGTACTAAACTAGTTACCAAGAAGCCTTCAGACTTTACAGAGGTTTCTAAGATATCATGCGTAGGAAGGAACTACAGATTCTGGTTTAAACCGAAGATAGACACAAAAGGCGGGTCAGGCAGCATCTGTGGAGAGAAGGAATGGGTGACGTTTCGGGTCGAGACCCTTCAGATTGAGAGTCAAGGGAGAGTCAAGGGGAAGGTTTCCCATTCCCCTGACTCTCCGTATGAAGAAGGGTCTCGACCCGAAACACTGCCCATTCTTTCTCTCTAGCGATGCTGCCTGACCCGCTGAGTTACTCCAGCTTTTTGTGTTTCTCTTGTGAGGTTTTGCCCTGCCCCACCTTTCTTTCCCAGTTTTGTCAGCCCGATCAGTCTGAAGAAGGTATTAGACCCAAAATGTCGCCTTGTCCATTCCCTCCGCAGATGCTGACTGACCTGCTGAGTTCCTCCAGCAGACAAAATGTGTAGGAAGAAACTGCAGATAGTGGTTTACACCAGAGATAGACACAAAATGCTGGAGTAACTCAGCCGGACAGGCAGCATCTCTGGAGAGAAGGAATGGGTGATGTTTCGGGTTGAGACCCTTCAGTCTCAACCCAAAATGTCACCCATTCCTTCCATCCAGAGGAGCTGCCTGTCCCGCTGAATTATGCCCCTGTCCCTCAGGCGATTTTTGTACGGTGGCTGCAGGCGACTAGGCTGTTTTTACATGTTCGTGAGTAGTCTCCTCAAGTCGCCTAAAGAGTCTAACATTTTTCTGGTCGCCGCTGGGTTTTGAAATTTTATGGCGACTGTGGGCTTGACATAACCTGTCTTCTCCTGTCGTAGGTTGTCGCCAGGTGGCGTAGGTTGTCGCCGGGTGTCGTAGGTTGTCGCCAGGTGACGTAGGTTGTCGCCGGGTGCTGACTTCGGTGAATTCCATTGGCGACTTCCTACGTCAACCGGCAACAGGCACCGGCAACAGGTACCGGCGACTAAATTGTCTTCAGTTGTCGCCGACAGGGTCATTGCTTGTCGTAGGTGGACGTCCAAATGGGTCGCCGGTTGTCGGTAGCCTGATGTTGACTAGGTGGTAGGTTGTTGTAGCTTGTCGTAGACATTGTCGTGGGGGTGGGGGGGGGGGGGGTCCTGTCGCCGCTTTTTTGGTGACCTGCTACGACTGTGACAGTCGCCGAAAAAAATCGCCCAAGTGGGACAGACCGTTTACTCCAGTATTTCGTGTCTACGAGTTCCTCCTGCAGTTTTGATTTTGACTAAATATTGTCCATTGGACAGCTCCACCTGCTGGTCAATTTGAGAACAGTTAACACGCATCCAATTGGATCTGAATGCATTTGTGGGAAGGCAGTTCTGCATTGTGGTTCTTCAGCTGATGTTTTGTTCTCTACAGTGTTACATAGACCATTAAATCCAGTAGAGCCTCGACAAATGAGATGTTTGAAATAACACTCATGTTTTTTTTAATTGTTAAATGGAAATTCTTCACATCTAATAGCTTTGAAAGCTGTCATTTGGTAATGTCATTTGATGGGTTTGGATAACTTTGTATGATCCAGGGATCGATGACCCAGAGACACAAGTTGAAACCCCTGCATAGCACCTGAGGAATTTAATTTTGTTAATTAAATAAACCTAGAATTAAATAACTGGTTGTTATAAAAATCTTTTTAGATCTTTTTAGGAAATCTGTTTAGGAGGATGCTATGAGAATGCAGGGTGACTTGGACAGGTTGGGGGAGTGGGCAGATGCATGGCAGGTGAAGTTTAATGCGGATAAATGTGAGGTTATCCCCTTTGGTAGCAAAAACAGGAAGGCAGATTACTAACTAAATGGCGTAAAGTTGGGAAAAGGGGAAGTACAACGGGATTTGGGGGTCCTTGTTCATCAACGTCCATGAAAGTAAGCATGCAGGTACAGCAGGCAGTGAAGAAAGTGAATGGCATGAAGGCCTTTATAACAAGAAGAATCGAATATACGAGCAAAGAGGTCCTTCTGCAGTTGTACAGAGCCCGAGTGAGACCACACCTGGAGTATTGTGTGCAGTTTTGGTCCCCTAATTTGAGGAAGGGCATTCTTGCTATTGAGGGAGTACAGCGTAGGTTTTCAAGGTTCATTCCTGGGATGGCGGGACTGTCATATGCTGAGAGAATGGAGCAGCTGGGCTTGTACACTCTGGAGTTTAGAAGGATGAGAGAGGATCTCATTGAAACATATAAGATTGTTAAGGGTTTGGACACGCTAGAGGCAGGAAACGTGTTCCTGATGTTGGGGGAGTCCAGAACCGGGGCCACAGTTTAAGAATAAGGAGTAAGCCATTTAGAATGGAGACGAGGAAACACTTTTTCTCGCAGAGAGTTGTGAGTCTGTGGAAATCTCTGCGGGCGGTGGAGGCCGGTTCTCTGGATGCTTTCATGAGAGAGCTAGATAGGGCTCTTAAAAATAGCGGAATCAGGGGATATGGGGAGGCAGCAAAGGGGTACTGATTGGGGATGATCAGCCATGATCACATTGAATGGCGGTGCTGGCTTGAAGGGCCGAATGTCCTACTCCTCCACCTATTGTCTATTGTCTATTGTCTAAATCCACCTAGTTAATTAATGCATGTTAGGGGTGGAAAACTACTGCTGCCTACTCTATAAGTGAGTGTAGACCAGCAACATTGTGAATGGCTCTTAGCAGGGTGGCCTGGTGGTGCAGTGGTAGAGCTACTGCCTCACAGCGCCAGAGACCCGGGTTCAATCCTGACTACGGGTGCCGTCTGTACCTTCTCCCCGTTACCGCGTGGATTTTCTCCGAGATCAGGTATAAAGGTTAATTGGCTTGGTGTGAATGTAAATTGTCCCTAGTGTGTCCCTTTTAGGGTCTTGTCCCTTTAATGTGCAGACTGGGTGGGCCGTAGGGCCTGTTTCCACGCTGTATCTCTAAACTAAACACTCAGGAAATCCACAGGGTTGCAGGGAGAATGTGCAAATTTCAAGCAGACCGCACCAGAGGACAGGATTGAACCTATATCGCTGGGAAAGTGAGGTGGCGGCTCTACCAGCAGCTGCACTGTGCTTTTCCAACAAAGTGGGAAAAGCCTATCATTTTAAAAATGTAATGATTTACTTGCAAGTTTCTCAAAGAAAGTGATCACACTGTGCCGAGACTTGTTGATTAAAAGATACCAAAAAGCTGCTAATTCATTGCTGTAAAATCCGAAGATCGACACACAATGCTGGAGTAAGTCAGCTGGACAGGCAGTATCTCTGGAGAGAAGGATTGGGTGACGTTTCCCATTCCTTCTCTCCAGAGGCGCTGCCTGTCCTGTTGAGTTATTAGATCTGTTGTAATTGCCATTTTGATTACATGAGAGGTCTACAAGTTTAAGGTAGACACAAAATGCTGGAGTAGCTCAACGGGACAGGCAGCATCTCTGGAGAGAAGAAGGAATGGGTGACATTTTAGGTCGAGACCCTTCCTCAGGCTGATGTCAGGGGAGGGGGGGAGGGGGGGAACGGGACAAAGGTCTAAGTTTGACGTTGAGTTGTAAATCTGGTGAAATATTACTACATTAATGAAGGAATTTCTGAATAGCACATAGCAGTCGGTCCCTGCCTGATAGTATACGGTGACATATCTGTGACATTGACAAATGATTCCTGCCCCAAGGGTCATTGTGGTAAGGCACTTGATGCCACGCTAATTCTGTTAAAACAACTAATCCAGCGATTTCTTCCTCCATTAGTTTAGCGTAGTTTATTATTGCCACGTGTATCGAGGTACAGTGAACATGTTTTGTTGCGTGCCTTCCAGTCAGCAGAAAGACAATACACGATTCCAATCGAGCCATTTACAGTGTATAGATACACGATAAGGGAATAACGTTTAGTGCAAGGTAAAGCCAGCAAAGTCCGATCAAGGATAGTCCGAGGGTCACCAATGAGGTAGATAGTAGTTCAGCATGGCTATCTGGTTGTGGTAGGATGATTAAGTTGCCTGATAACAGCTGGAAAGAAACTGAATCTGGAGGTGTGCGTTTTCACACTTCTGTACCTTTACTAATTTGAGGAAGGACATTCTTGGTCCAGAACCAGGGAGTGCAGCATAGGTTAAACAGGTTAATTGTTGGCGGGACTGACATATGATGAAAGACTAGGTCCACTGGGCCTGTATTTGCTGGAATTGAGAAGCATGAGAGGCGATCTTATAGAAACATATAAAATTCTTAAAGGAGAGAAGGTTAGATGCAGGAACAATGTTTCCGATGTTGGGGGAGTCCAGAACCAGGGGTCACAGTTTAAGAATAACAGGTTAGGCCATTTAGGACTCAGAAGAGGGAAAGCTTTTTCACGCAGAAAATCTGTGGAATTCTCTGCCACAGAAGAGGTGCGCGTGTACCTCTGTCTCACCTGGAAGGGCTGCCGGGGTCCCTAGGTGGTACAAACCAAAGCCAAAGTGTCTTGAGAACTAGAAAAGTATGGTAATTAACCCACCGAATGCTTTGAAACCAGATCCAGCAGTGGGAGCACAACCTGGAGAAGTTTAACGTGGACCTGTTTCGGATGCGCTGCTACCTGGCCAGCCTGCAAGGTGGTGAACTGCCCAATCCCAAGAGTCTCCTTGCAGCAGCCAGCCGGCCTTCCAAGCTGGCCCTCAGTAGGCTGGGCATCTTCTCTGTCTCTTCCTTTCATGCTCTGGTAAGGATAACTTGTTGTTCCCGCAGCTCTCTGTCCATTTAGTCATCAGCAAACACTTGCAGTCGCTGCCAAACATCGAGAAAATTGTATGCAATCTGTAGTGGAATATGTTGCACTGTGCTTCACTCCAATAACCCGCTCCCGTTGTTCAAAGATTCATCACAGCATTTATCCAAATATTCACCGAGTTTACATAGAAACATAGAAAATAGGTGCAGGAGAAGCCAGCACCGCCATTCATTGTGATCATGGCTGTTCATCCCCAATCAATAACCCGTGCCTGCCTTCTCCCCATGTCCCTTGATTCCACTAGCCCCCAGAGCTCTATCTAACTCTCTCTTAAATCCATCCAGTGACTTGGCCTCCACTGCCCTCTGTGGCAGGGAATTCCACAACTTCACAACTCTCTGGGTGAAAACGTTTTTTCTCACCTCAGTCTTAAATGGCCTCCCCGTTATTCTAAGACTGTGGCCCCTGGTTCTGGACTCGCCCAACATTGGGAGCATTTTTCCTGCATCTAGCTTGTCCAGCCATTTTATAATTGTTAGAGATAATAGTTTAGAGATACAGCGTGGAAACAGGCCCTTCGGCCCGCTGAGTCCACACCACCAGCGATCCCCGCACACTAACGCTATCCTACACACACCAGGGACAATTTACACTTACACCAAGCCAATTAACCTACAAACCTGGACGTCTTTGGAGTGCGGGATTAAACGGAAGATCACAGAGAAAGCCCTCGCAAGTCACGGGGAGAACGTACAAACTCCGTACAGAGAAGCATCTGTTGTCGGGATCGAACCCGGGTCTCTGGTGCTGCAAGCGCTGTAAGGCAGCAGCTCTACTGCTGTGCCGCAGTGAGATGAGAGTGGCTGCTGTAGAATTCAAGCTGCTTTGCGTAAGCCAAAGGTAGTGCTGTCAAAGAGAAAGAAGACCCTCAGAGGTTGGAAGCAACGCGTCGCACAGCAGATGACGGTTGTGTTTGTCCAGCGTTCAACCTCCCAACCCCAGATCATTATTGCAGCAGATCACCTGGGCAGTGTCCAAGACCAAAGCTTCACTGATGACCGTCTCTCCAGCACTCGGGTGGAGGTACGGATATTGACTAATAATTGAAGTGAGGTGGCCCATGTCTGCAGCAAGGCCCAGATAACGTTTCGACTTGGGGCTCATAAGTGGCAAGCCATAGGAATGCCAGGAATGACCAACATCAAATAGAGAGCGTATATTTACTTACCCTTAAAGACCGGGCCATCACCAAGTAACCCGCCATCAATGTCCAAGGGTCAACATTTGCAGAAACGCAGCTCTGGCTAAATGTAAGCACATTCACAAGGGGTGTTGAAGCCATCCCGTGGGCTATAAAATGGAATGGATTCCTCAAAACTCCAGATTCAGTTGTTTGTAAAATGGATGTTCTGACCTGTTTGGGTTGACGACAATAATGAACGCAACTGTTTAAAACATCTGAATATGGGGTCCTAACACGGTACTCCTAATATAATCAATTTCCAATCTTAATTTTGATCATCAACTTTGCATCAATATTATGAATCATTGATAACTTTACTGAGCTTGATCCCTTCTGTGTGAGTGTCAGTGTGAGCAGGATATGAGAATCACTATATATTGCAATGCTATATAGTTTTTGTGTACCATTGCTTTAAAATTTTTAATAATTCAAATTGATATTAATTACATTTCATAGGCATAGAGTGATACAGCGTGGAAACAGGACCTTCGGCCCAACTTGCCCACACCGGCCAACAGATCCCTGCTACACCAGTCCCATCTGCCTGTGTTTGGCCCATATCCCTCCGAACCTATCCGATCCATGTTTCATAAATGTTGGGGCAGTCCCTGCCTCATTTATCTCCGCTGGCAGCTTGTTCCATACACCCACCACCCTTTGTGTGAAAACGTTACTCCCCGCATATCCGATTAAATCTTTACTACTTCATCTTAAACCCGTGTCCTCTGCTCCTCGATTCCCCTACTCTGGGCAAGAGACTCTGTGCATCCTCCGATCTATTCCTCACATGATTTTATACACATTTGTATATTTCTGTTTGGCAAATACACTGAACTAGAAATGATACAGAAGCTTTTAAACAATCAGAGTCGCAAAGACGCACATATCATTGTCTGTGGATGTTGAAAGTAAAATATCACATAGTCTGTTTTCTTTTGAAGAATTGTTCCAGGGATGAAGCCATGCTCAGAAAAAGAACTCTCTCCTTGTCACAACGGATAAGAAGCAAAAAGGGCATCTTTTCGTCATTAAAGGGATTGGACGATCTGGGAAGAAAGGGGAAAGAAAAAGATAAAGGCCCACCGATTATGCAGGCATGTCCAACTTTTTACAACAAAGAAAATTGAGTACTTTTTTTAATGAGTTATTTGTATAATTAATCTTCACATGTCTTGTTTAGTTTAGAGATACAGCGCGGAAACAGGCCCTTCAGCTCACCGAATCCGCACTGACCAGCGATCCCTGCACATTAACGCGCGCGCGTGCGCACACGTACACACACACACACACACACACACACACACACACACACACACACACACACACACACACACACACACACAGTTATTTTTTTTAACATTTACACCAAGCCAATTAACCTACAAACTTGTACGTCTTTGGAGTGTGGGAAGAAACCGGAGCACTGGAGAAAACCCCTGTGGTCACGGGGAGAACATACAAACTCCGTACAGACAGCACCCATAGTCGGGATCGAACCAACTCTACCACTGCACCAATGTGCTGCCTATTAATTGTCTTTTGAGGACATTTTGTTGAGCTGTTACATTGCACGGGTGTAGTTTGTCTGGTGATAATGGTCCCACAGTAATATTTAAATTGGGAACCCTGGGTTGTGTGATTGGCATCAATCTTACTGAACGGCTGAGCAGGCCTGCATTGCTATCCTGGTTTGCATCGAGAGCAAATGAGAAAAATTATATTTTGAGTCGGAAGGAACGGCAGAAGCTGGTTTAAACCGAAGATAGACACTAAAAACTGGAGCAACAGTGGGTCAGACAGCATCTCTGGAGAAAATGAATGGGTGACCCTTCTTTAGACTTAGAGTCAGGGGAAAGGGAAACGAGAGATATAGACGGTGATGTAGAGAGATAGGGAACAAAAAAGTGCTGTTGTTTAGGCAGATGTTGCAGATTGCTAATGGGATCAACAGATCAGGTGCTTTCTTGCGTTCTGATCATGTTCACTTTGTTCTTTAATTAGAAGAGCGGGTACCATAGTATATTTTGTTCATTGCTTAGTCTTGATGTCTGCCCGTCTGCCTCAAACATCAGGGCTCTGGTTTTAACCTCGTGTGCCTAGCATAAATATTGCACTAAGTGCTGTCGTTTCTGTGCTGCAGAGATGCAGCCACATGCCTACTTTTGGTGCTCCAATCCCTTCAGAATCTTTGAGTGCAGCAGTGGGCTAGACTGTACCGTGTCGCAATTAGCACAATTGTGTAAAGTTTTGGAAGCAGGAGAAGAAATGTGCCCAATCTATAAACCTTTGCATTCTGTCTTAATTGTAGGAAGGTCATGATGAAAGTTTTTGCCGTGTAATAAGATTTTCACATTTGATTCGAGCGTTTTTTAGTTTCTAGATGTCCGAATTTTCTTTCCCGTATTTGTGTCTGTGCGCGCCAAACTATATCCCTTTGCCTCTTCGTTCATTTGTTCTATATCTCTCTACATCACCGCCTATCTCTCTCGTTTCCCTTTCCCCTGTCTCTCAGTGTGACGAAGGGCCTCGAGCCAAAACGTCACCTATTCCTTATCTCCAGAGATGCTGCCTGACCCGCTGGAGTTACTCCAGCATTTTGTGTCCCCTTTAGCTGAAAGTGTGTTGGTTTTATAACCACATGTCGGGTTCAATGAAAATACATTTATGTTTAATAAGTACAACAGACTTTTTTTTATTATAACAATAGTTTTTAAACTGCAACACATTAAAATAGGGAATATACTTTTGCCAAATAGAATACTATTTTAGAGTTATTGTAGATATATTTCTGAAGTTCCATTGATGTTTAAATCTAGACTAGGTCTATTTTTGAAAGTCTGAGCCTTCGCCCCATGGGATAAGTATTGTAAACAACTTATGTGGTCTGTTGGCTGTAGAAAATTCATATTATTATCACCATTTACTGATATGAGCTAGTCATAGAGTAAAAGAGTGTGGAAACAGGCCCTTCGACACAACTTGCCCACACCAGCCAACATACCCCAGCTACACCAGTCCCACCTGCCCACATTTGGGCCCATATCCCTCCAAACCTGTCCTATCCGTGTACCTGTCTAACTGTTAAACATTGGGACAGTCCCAGCCTCAACTGCCTCCTCTGGCAGCTTCTTTCATACACCCATCACCCTTTGTGTGAAAAAGTTACCCTTCAGATTCTTATTAAATCTTTCCATTTCACCTTGAACCTATGTCCTCTGGTCCTCGATTCCCCTACTCTGAACAAGAGACTCTGTGCATCTACTCGATCTATTCCTCTCATGATTAAATGCACCTCATCCTTCTGCGCTCCATGGAATAGAGACACAGCCTACTCAACCTCTCCCTATATAGCTCACACCCCCTAGTCCTAGCAACATCGTCGTAAATCTTTTCTGAACCCTTTCCAGCTTGACAATACCTTTTCTATAACATGGTGCCCAGAACGGAACACAATATTCTAAAGTGGAGGAGCAGCACCTCATATTTCGCTTGGGCAGATTGCACCCCAGTGGTATGAACATTGACTTCTCTAATTTCAGATAGTCCCTACTTTCTCCTCCCCTTCTCAGCTCTCCTTCAGCCCACTGGCTCCTCCTCTTCCTTTCTTCTTCCCGCCCCCACCCCCCCATCCTCGCATCAGTCTGAAGAAAGGTTTCGACCCGAAACGTTGCCTATTTCCTTCGCTCCATAGATGCTGCCTCACCCGCTGAGTTTCTCCAGCATTTTTGTCTACCTACAATATTCTAAATGTAGTTTTGAATACTACAAAAGATGTTTTGAATCTTCTCGGTACCGTTCCAAGTTACATTGGAAACAATTGTACACCACTCATCCCCTGTCAAGTCTTCTCATCATATAATAAGATCACGTCTGCTTGGGTTATAACGTGAACTCTAGCATTCTTGGTTTCTTGGTCCTCCAAAATATTCCAAATGGAATTTAAACTGGAGGTGGTGGAGGGAGGACTTAAGCCAGAGAGGGTTTTTGGGAAGAAAGAGCTACCTTAAATTTAGTTGTATCTGGTTGGGTAACTATAGTAGGGTGGAGATTACTCCATGCTTTAATTGTGCGGGGGAAGAATGAATTGCTGCACACATCTGTCTTGGTAGCTGGAATCACAAATTGGATCGAATGCCCTCGTCTGCTCCTAATTGGTTTGGGTTTGGTGTAGGTCTTGTAATCTATAAGGAGCTGACCATTTAACATTTTGTAAAAACAGGTCAAACGGTGAGCTTCACGTCTGTAGTGCAGAGGGTTCCACCCCAGAGAATTCAGAAGTTTGGTAACACTCGCTTCTCTCTCATAGGTGTTAGTAATAAATTGAGCTGCCTGTCTTTGGACATGTTCGATGGAAGAATTTTTAAAAAAACATTTTTAAATTTTTTAATTTTTGTATTTTATTTATTTTTGTTAGAAGTAAGTACAGTAGTGTGGTACCCAAGTACCTAATACATACATACACATTACCATTCTTGTACAACCTCTTATTTTTAATTTAATAGTAAAAGAACAGTGAAAGAAAAGGGGAAATAAAGGGTGTCGAAATAGATAGACAAGCGAGTAGAAACAGATAGCGAAAAAGATGGAGAGCAGAGATAAAAAGCTAAGAAGATTGAAAGAAAAAGAGAAAGTAGAGAGAAAAGAAATTAGGAGATATACCTATTTCGTATCTTTACCCATCCGTCACCCGGTTCTGAACCATTTAATTTCTAAGGTTACGTTATGTTGGGAAGAAATATTTTTATTTGTGTATGGGTCCCATGCTGCAACTGCGTAGTCCAAATGAGGTCTAACGAGGGTGAAGTATAGCTTCTCCTTGACAGAAGTTGAACAATGATGCAAGTTGCGCCTCAGAAAATGTTGTACTTTACAATTTCCTACCTTCTCGTACTTCAATCTTTCCCGGTTGGCCTTCAATCTTTCCCCGCCTCTCTTTAGTTGCCCCCCTCCCCCCATCCCATTGACAACACTATAACCAATGACTATTCCCACCTGGGTCATTCTGTTATCAGGGACTTGCATTGAACTCTCGTGTGCTAAGTAAAACAGACGTCAAGCACTGGAGTAAAATACATGGTGAGGCCACGTTTGGAGTGCCGTGTTCAAGTTTGGTCACGCTGCTACGGGAAAGATAGACACAGAATGCTGGAGTAGCTCAGCAGGGCAGGCAGCATCTGTGGAGAGAAGGAATGGGTGACGTTTCGGGTCAAGACCCTCCTTCGACGAAAGATTATGTTAAGCAGGAAAGAGTGCATAGAAGATTTATGAGGATGTCGCCAGGGCTTGAAGGCCTGAGCTATCGGGAAAGATTGGGCAGGCCAGTACTTTATTCCTTGGAGCGCAGGAGGATGAGGGTTGATCTTACAGAGGTTTATAACATCATGAGGGGAGTAGTTAGGTTAAATACACAGAGTAGGGGAATCAAGAACCATGGGAATTGGGTTTAAGGTGAGGGTGGAAAGGATTAATAGGAAACTAAGGGGGCAACTTTTTTATTGCACAGAGCGTGGTGTGTTTGTGGGAGGATGTGTGTGGCCTCACTCTGACAATGGAGGAAGCCTAAGACACAAAGATCAGTGTGGGAATGGAAAGAAGAGTTAAAATGGTAGGTAACATGGAGTTCCAGTAGGCCTTGGAGGATCGAGCGTGTGTGGTCTGTGAAACGGTCCACCACCCAGCCCTCGTCAATCCTCGTAGTCGCCTCTTTAAAAAAAAACATCAAATTCGTGGGGTTTGTTTTCCATGGAATAAATCAAGCTGACTATTTTTCCACGCACAGAGCTAGGCCGACCATTTGGAAATCACAGCATTAAATGTGTTCTGGAATGTTTTGTTTAGTTTGGTTTAGAGATACAGCGTGGAAACAGGCCCTTCAGCCCACCGGGTCCGCGCCGAGCAGCGGTCCACGCACACTAACACTATCCTACACACGCACCAGGGACAATTTCACACATATACCAAGCCAATTAACCTACAAACCTGTACGTCTTTGGAGTGTGGGAGGAAACCGAAGATCTCTGAGAAAACCCACGCAGGTCACGGGGAGAACGTACAAACTCCGTACGGACAGTTCGCATCCGGGTCTTTGGCGCTGCATTCGCTGTAAGGAAGCACGCCACCGTGCCACACCTTTTTTGGAATATTCTGATGAATATTTTTTATTAGTTGTAAATACATATTAATAAAAAATACTTCTTACATACATTAATAATATTATTAATATTAACATTTAAGACTTTATGTTTCTATACATTTTTTAAATTTTTTTTATAAAGTAGGAAAAGATAGAGAAAAATAATATAGAGAATAAGGAAGTGAATGGAGTATTAAACAATTATCCATCGTTGGAGATATAACCATGATTTGTTATACGTAATTCTTCATCCATTCTATTATTCAGGCCTCAGTCAAGCCTCCGCACTGAGCCACTTTGACCCTGTAGATATTCAATGTATGGAGACCATATCCCTCTGAAGAGATCCAACCTGTCCATTAGGACAAGCCTCAATCTTTCCAGATGGAGTGTCTCCGACATTTCTGTATTCCACATTTTGATTGTGGGGGATGTAGGACCTTTCCAGAATTTTAATATTAATTTTTTCCCAATTATTAAACCATAATCAATAAAAATTCTTTGATTCGTTGTTATTAATTGATCTGTTTCCAGTATTCCCAGTATTATTAACTTTGAGTCAGGGGTCAGATTCACATTAACCGTGCCACACCTTTTTTGGAATATTCTATATAGAAAATGAACATAAGTTAACTTGTGGCTAATTGACATTAACTTTATTTCAGCATGAGCTCGATGCATCGACGAACGTGCATTTTCCAGCATCGGTCTGGGACTGTTCTTCAGAGTGTACAGCTCGAGTCTGCTTCCCCAACAACCAGGCAGCAATCATCGCCATTAAAAATGATCAGACAGTGGAAGATGTGCTGATTATGGCTTGCAAGGTATTTTAACCTGTTGAGAGAAAATAATTGTATATAAACTTGCAAAAGTGCTGTGCCTAAATGTGTTTTAACTTTATTCTTCCATTCTCAGCTCTTCAGGTGAAATGTTGAGCATGACTTATTGCTAGTTAGAAACATAGAAAATAGGTGCAGAAAGAGGCCATTTGGCCCTTCAAGCCTGCACCGCCATTCATTGTGATCATGGCTGATCATCCACAGTAACCCGTGCCTGCCTTCTCCCCATATCCCTTGGTTCCGCTAGCCCCTAGATCTCTATCTAACTATCTTTTAAATTCATCCAGTGAATTGGCCTCGATTACCTTCTGTGGCAGGGAATTCCACAAATTCACAACTCTCTGGGTGAAAAGATTTTCATCTCAGTTTAAAAAAAAAAATGGCCTCCCCTTTATTCTTAGACTGTGGCCCCTGGTTCTGGACTATTCCCATCAGTTTTCCTGCATCTCGCTCGTCCAGTCCTTTTATAACTTTATGTGTTTCTATAAGTTATATAACTTGCTTCTGTGATATTTTCGCTTTTATGACTTTGGCTCAGATTATGGACGTCAGAATAATGCCAGAATAACAGTGGCGATAATCTTCTTCATCAGGGAGGATTAAATAAAAGCTCAGTCACCGTGGCAACAATATGTCTTTGATGGTACTTAGCAAATTCAACTTGCAAGTTTTTGTTATTAGCATCTTAAATGAGCCGAGTTTAGTTTAAAGATACAGTGCGAAACGGGCCCTTCGGCCTACTGAGTCCGCACACTAACACTATCCGACAAACACTAGGGACAATTTCACATTTATACCAGTTAACCTCCAAACCAATTAACCTACAAACCTGTACGTCTTTGAAGTGTGGGAGGAAACCGAAGATCTCGGAGAAAACCCACGCAGGTCACCGGGAGAATGTACAAACTCCGTACTGACAGCACCCGTAATCGGAATCGAACCCGGGCCTCTGGTGCTGCGAGTGTTGTGCCACCGTGCCGCCCTGAGTTACCACACTTGGTACTTCGACAGCGGTGCAGGCTCGAAAGGCCGAATGGCCTACTCCTGCACCTATTTTCTACGATGGCGAAGCAGTGAGAATTTCCACTTTGAATGAAATTCAATATTCAAGCACAAATCGCACCCAAATGGTGCGCTAGTTTTAATTGTTTTTCATTGAGAAGTTCCTGTTTATACTATTTTGCAAAGAACGATACATACAAAATTAACTTAATTCAACAACATTTCAAATTGGCTTTTTAAAATAAACTTGCTTTAAAAATATTAGTCGGTACAGTTCACATTTTGGTAGTTGTGCTGCTTGATTAAGAAACTGGAGATGTCAAATGTAACCGGTTACATCAGAGTTCAGCAGGCATCCGCGGTGAATAAAGCTGCAAATAGGGTGGCACGATGGCGCAGCGGCAGACTTGCAGCGCTTGCAGCGCCAGAGACCCAGGTTCGATCCCAACTACGGGTGCTACCTGTGCAGAGATTGTGCATTCTCCCCGTGACCTGCCCGGGTATTCTCCGAGATCTCCGGTTTCCTCCCACACTCCAAAGACGTCCAGGTTTCTAGGTAAATTGGCTTGGTAAATGCAAAAATTGGATAGTGTTAAGGGCTCGTGGCATCGAGTAGGTCGGGGCGTTTTTTCTTTCATGATGAAAAATGTCCACGAGTAAAAAAAGGTCGTGAATTAGGTCGTGAAAGTGGGGCAGGCCCTTCAATATGTGGGGATCGCTGGTCGGCACAGACCTGGTGGGCCGAAGGGCCTGTTTCCACGCTGTATCTCTGAACTAAAACCTAATCTAAACAATTCAGGTAAAATATTGATCCAAAGGACAGAAAGATTTTGGTACATGCTACCATTAACATTTTTCGTAGCATTTGAAAGATGTTATGTTCGCCCGTAATTCGAATGGTTCCATTGGTTTTATGTACTCTGTTCTGGTTACAGAGTGGACATTTGAAACCATAGCTGGGATTCTCTCATTTCAGGTGCTGACCAGCCTGCCTCGTATTCCAGCACTTATCCCTGCGTTTCTTAAATGATATTCCCATACATAATAGCCCCAAACTTTAACCGTGTCTGGGAAATAGACACAAAAAGCTGGAGTAACTCAGTTAATAAATAACTGACAACATTAAGAACCAGTCATTTACTTATATCAATCAATGCATTGTTAACATTTTAAATAAGTAAGTACGTTTATTGGCCAAGTATTCCAATACAAGGAATTTGCCTTGGTGCTCTGCCCACAAGTCACAACACGACATACAGTGACAGTTACGAATGACTCCAAAAACACTAAACATTAATAATCATAAAACATTAATGATAAAAAACCATTGACTAGGCATGTGAACCAACAAAATACCAGATCAAAGGGAGGCTACAGATTTTTGTTGAGTAGAGCAACTACTCGTGGATAAAAACTGTTTTTATGTCTGGCTGTGCCAGCTTTGACAGTCCGGAGTCGCCCTTGGTACTATTTCTCCCCCTCCCCCCCAAAAAAAACCTTGCATTTAAAAAAATCTTGAAATCTTGAAAGGCAGAATTAGCTGATTTGTGCTTGGTGTAGATTGTGCTTGAAATTAGTTTAGTTTAGTTTACAGATAGGGGACATTCGGCCCACCCAGTCCGCACCGACCAGTGATCCCCCCACATTAACACCACTTGGGACAATTTTACATTTATACCAAGCCAATTAACCTACAAACCTGTACGTCTTTGGAGTGTGGGAGGAAGCGGAAGATCTCAGAGAAAGCCCACGCGGTCACAGGGAGAACGTACAAACTCAGTACAGAGAAGCACCTCTAGTCAGGATCGAACCCGGTTCCCTGACGCTGTGAGTTAGTAGCTCATCCGCTGCGCCACCATTTTGTCCAAAAATTTGCCAAGGTTTAATCTGTTCATAAGCGATAGGAGCAGAATTTAGCCATTTAGCCATAGAGCTCTTAAAGATACCAACTCAGGTCACAGGGAAAACATACAAACTGCAAACGGACAGGCACCCGTAGTCGGAATCGAACCTGGGTCTCTGGCGCTGCAAGGTAGTAGCTCTACTGCTGCCCCACCGTGTCGCCCTGAATGTCTGCATTAGATTGGATAATTTTTGCTGAATTATCATTGAATCTACTGCAATGTTCCGAGCATTGATAAAACTGAACATACCTTTCCTTGGGAGGATTGACAAGGGAAAGTTGGGGTGGAAGAGTTGATGCAAGAAGAGAAAGAGAAGATAAGGTGGCTGGTCATTGCCGTTAGTATCCTGATGGGCAAAGCCCGGCTTTGGGAATAGAGCCCCTCAGAAACCACAACTGTCATCTCTATGTGCAGTGGCAGGAGATGTGCAAGGTCTTTCATGAGTATTTCTGGGGAACTTGGGGCAGTTAGTTAGTAAAAATGTCTTGAGATCTGCCCTTCATTACGGACAAGGAGGTGCTGAACATCTAATGCGTGTGAAGGTAGATAAATCTCCCGATAAATATCCGAGAAGCTAGATATATCTGTGGGAAGCTAGAGAAGAAATTGCCGGTGCCCTGGCAGCAATACACAAATCAGCTTGGGGTGTCACGGTGGCGCAGCGGTAGAGTTGCTGCCTCACAGCGCCAGAGACCCGGTTTCGGTCCTGTCCACGGATGCTGCCTGTGTGGAGTTTGTACGTTCTCCCAGTGACCTGCGTGGGGTTTTTTCCGAGATGCTCCTGTTTCCTCCGAGATTTTCTCCGAGATTCTCTGGTGCTCCTGTTTCCCCCCGCACTCCAAAGACGTGCAGGTTCGTAGGCTAATTAGTTTTGGTAAAAATTGGAAATTGCCCCTATTGTGTGTAGGATAATCGTAAGGGCCTGTCCCACTTGGCGATTTTCACGGCAACTGCCGGCATCATTGACTGACGTATAAGGTCACTGAAAAATTTGTGGCGTGATGACGTATTGACGCTCGGTGATTTTTGAAGTGTCGCAACATTTTTTTTGTCGCCGCTGGATTTTGAAATGTTCGCTGATGTGACGCCGGCAGTCGCAGAAAAAATCGGCAAGTGTGCGTGGGTCGCTGGTCGGCATGAACTCGGTGGGCTGAAGGGCCTGTTTCCGCCTTGTATCTCTAAACTAAACTAAACATGCCTGAGATGCTGGAAGACTGGAGGGCGGCAAATGTTTAAGAAGGCGTTGCAAGGAAAAGCCTGGAAACTATAGACGTGAGCTTATGCCCCTGTCCCACTTAGGAAACCTGAACGGAAACCTCTGGAGACTTGGCGCCCCACCCGAGGTTTCCGTGCGGTTTCCGGAGGTTTTTGTCCTCCGGCAACCACCTTCAACTAGCATCGCAACCGGCTTCGACTAAAAAATGACCGATTTTTAAAACGTGAACCACTTTTGACCAGTAGGGAGACTGACAAAAACCTCTGGGAACCTCCGGGAACCGCATGGAAACCTTGGGTGGGGCGCAAAGTCTGCAGAGGTTTCTGTTCAGGTTTCCTAAGTGGGACAGGGGCATTTTAACATCTGCGGTGGGCAAGTTTCTGTAGAGGTAGCTGAGGGATAAGACGCATGTGCATTTGGATAGACAGGGGCTGATTAGGGATGCCTTACGGATCTGAGCTTTTTGAAGATGTAACCAAAAAGATTGAGGGCAAAGCCTTAGATGTTGTCTATATGGACTTCTGTAGGGCATTTGATAAGGCAGGCTGCTCTGGAATGTTAGGTCACATGGGATCCAGGGAGAATGGATAAAGACTGGAAACAAGCAAATGCAGATGCCAGTTTCCAAGAAGGCTGTGGAGGCCCAGTCAAGGGATATTTTTAAAGGCAGAGATAGATAGATTCTTGATTAATACGGGTTATCAGGGGAGAAGGCAGGAGAAGGGGGTCAGGAGGGATTGATATATCGGCCATGATAGAATGTCGGAGTAGACTTGATGGGCCGAATGTCCTAATTCTGCTCGTGTGAACAAAAAAGGACATGAAGTGCTGGAGTAACTCAGCGATCAGGTGGCACCTCTCTGCCAATGTGCCGGAGATCACATCAGGAACGCCGGATGCAGCAGATGAGGTAACAACACCTGTCCATTGACCACCTGTCCAGGGAACCCCGGCGATCCTTCCGGGTGAGACAGCGGTTCACGTGCACCTCCTCTGAGGCATTTGACACGTTGCGTTACATCCACAGCAGCGACTGAATCATCCTACCACAGCCAGAAAGCAGTCAAAGAAGGCTCTCGACCCGAAGCATCACCCATTATTTCTCTCCAGAGATGCTGCCTGTCCCGCTGAATTACTCCAGCATTTTGTGTCAACTTTAACCAGCATCTGCAGTTCCTCCCTGCACACACTGATGACCCTCTGACTATCCTCGATCGGACTTTGCTGGCTTTACCCTGCACTAAACAATAATCCCTTATCATGTATCTATACACTGTCAATGGCTCGATTGTGATCATGTATTGTCTTTCTGCTGACTGGATAGCACGCAACAAAAGCATTACACACTACCTCGATACAATAAACTAATCTAAACTCTACAGATGTGGGGGAGTTTAAAAGGGGAAGGAAGCCTGGAATGAAAAGATAGCTAAAGAAGTAAAATCGCTGTTTATTTTTAAAGACTATGCTGCTGCCAATTAATTGCAGGATTAAAGTTGTTAGTACAATTTGTTTTAGACAATAGGAGTAGGCCATCCGGCCCTCCGAGCCAGCACCGCCATTCACTGTGAGCATGGCTGATCATCCCCAATCAGTACCCCGTTCCTGCCTTCTCCCCATATCCCCCGACTCCGCTACCTTTAAGAGATCCATCTAACTCCCTCTTGAAAGCATCCAGAGAACCGGCCTCCACCGCCCTCTGAATTTCCACAGACTCACAACTCCCTGTGTGTGAAAAAGTGTTTCCTCATCTCCATTTTGTACAGAGGTTCTGTAATGTGCATAGTTTACTGAGCCAGCAAACGTTCCTATCAAGATGAATAGTGATATGTTTACTGCTATTTAGTTCGCAGTCCTATCCTTCATCAGTTGCCACATGTTCTGCCTTGACACCCTCTGACAGATCGCGTCCTATAGCGTAATCATGTTTCAAAAAACGCCATGAACCATTTATAATCAACTGTGTTATAAATTAACTGGAAACAATTGGAGTGACCTTTTATGCAATCAGGAATTCAAATCAATTAACCACACTGGTAGTTCTCAGTGTAACACTAAAGATGATGATAAATACGATATCTGATGACGTTTTTAAAATAATGGTTGTTAAACTGTTTGATTAATATTTTGAGGTCTTCAAACTTCTGCAAAAGTTTGATAGAATATAATAGTCTAAAACCCGAATGTAAAATTGTCCCAAATAAATGGGACAGCGGGATGTTTGCTGCCTTACAGCGCTTGCGGTGACAGAAAACCGGGTTCGATCCCAACTCCAGGTGCTGTCTGTACGGAGTTTGTATGTTCTCCCTGTGACCGCGTGGGTTTTCCCCGAGATCTTCCGTTTCCTCCCACGCTCCAAAGACGTACAGGTTTGAAGGTTAATTGGCTTGGTATAAGTGTAAATTGTCTGTGTAGAATAGTGTTAGTATGCGGGGATCACTGGTCGGCACGGACCCGGTGGGCCGAATGGCCTGTTTCTGCGCTGTATCTCTGAAATAAAAACTAAACTAAACAATACAAGTAAAATATTGATCCATAGGACAGAAAGATTTTGGTACATGCTACCATTAACATTTTTCGTACCATTTGAAAGATGTTATGTTCGCCCGTAATTGGAATGGTTCCATTGTTTTTTTTATACTCTGTTCTGGTTACAGAGTGGACATTTGAAACCATAGCTGGGATTTTCTCATTTCAGATGCTGACCAGCCTTGTATTCCAACACTAATCCCTGCGTTCCTTAAATGATATTCCCATACATAACAACCCCAAACTTAACCGTGTCTGGGGAATAGGCACAAAAAGCTGGAGTAACTCAGTGGGACGGGCAGCATCTCTGGAGAGAAGGAATGGGTGACGTTTCGGGTCGAGGCCCTTCCTCAGACTGGTGTCGGGGGAGTGGGTGGGACAGAGATAGAATGTAGTTGGAGACGGTAAGACTGGTGGGAGAAGGGGGAAGGAGAGAGAGGGAAAGCAAGGGCTACTTGAAGTTAGAGAAGTCAATGTTGATATCACTGGGGTGTAGGCTGCCCATGCGCAATATAAGGTGCTGTTCCTCCAATTTGGTTTGGGAAATTGTCTGGGAAATTGTGTGCACAAGTTTCTGCTTCTTTGTCCTTCTCTGTAATGTTTAGGTTAAATTTGAGAGCCAAATTCAAGAACAGATACCTGGTAGAAATACCTAAATTCCTGTCAATCTTGCCATGATACCCGGAAAGGTAACATTTTATTTCATTGTCCAACTGGTATGACCAAGCCATAATTAATGCTCAGTCGGCAATTTGATGCTTAAAAATGCCTAACTTATGCCCAACACGTCATCTCAATCTTGCAACGCAGATCCACAAAATGTTTAAATAGTGTCGTTTATTTTAGAGATACAGCGTGGAAACAGGCCCTTCGGCCCACCGGGTCCGTGCCGGCCAGCGATCCCCGCACATTAACACCACCCTACACACACTAGGGACAATTTTACATTCATTTATACCAAGCCAATTAACCTACAAACCTGTATGTTTTTGGAGTGTGGGGGGAAATCGAAGATCTCGGAGGAAACCCGAGCGGGTCGCGGGCAGAACGTACAAACTCCGCTCAGACAAGCACCCGTGGTCAGGATCGAACCCGGGACTTTTGCACTGTAAGGCAATAGCTCTACTGCTGTGCCTCCGTGTCACTGTACACCATGATGTGCACCAAATGTTCATAAGATACAACGTTTGGTATTTTAAGCATCAAAGTGGTCACGAAGCTTTAGGACAGCTTGGTGTGTGTCGGTGAATTCTTTAACGTGATTAGCTGCTCAGCCAGTTGGTGATGTTGCTGCTGCCAAAGCTCCAGCAACCTTGTTGACTGTTCTGAAGGCAAAATGATGTTGGGGAAGGAGGCGTGCACGTTACATTTTGATGGATCTTTACGGTAACTTGAGATTAATGATGAGTCCCACTGATTTGTCATTGACTGCAAAATCTAGGCCAGGGGTGGGCAACCTTGCTCTGCACAGGGGCTGGGGCGCGTCTGATGGCGGGCCACATCTATCATGTGTACACATGGATCCCGCCCACCACCCTGCCCCGTATGGCAGGCATCAAATCATAGAAGGTAGACAAAAATGCTGGAGAAACACCTGCAATCCTTGCATGGCTCACCCGCCGAGTTTCTCCAGCATTTTTGTCCATCTTTGATCTTTCCAGCAACTGAAGTTCTTTCTTTAAACGTGTTCACAGAGGGTGCACAGCCAGAGCTCGGCCACTGCTCGGGGCGCTGCTGCTTGGGCTCTCGGCGGGCCGGATGATTCTGGGTTACGGGCCGCATTCGGCCCGGGGGCCATAGTTTGCCGACCCCTGATCTAGGACCTCGTTCTGTTTCCACTCTCCACCCTGCATCAGATTTCATATTTGCTCTTCTGGAACATGCAAACGAGTCAAGAGTGTTTTGTTGTCATATGTCCCAGATATAACAATGAAATTCTTACTTGCAGCAGCACAACAGAATGTGTAAACATAGTACACTGTAAAAAAGTGCATAATAAACATAATAAACGAGAGAAAAAAGTGCTGTGTGGGTATATAAAGTGTGTATATATACACCGACAAAGACATGCGCATATATGCACACATGCATGTGTGTGTGTGTGTGTGTGTGTGTATGTATATACACGCACGCACACGCGCGCACACACACGCGCACACTCTCTCGCCAAAAGGACTCAACAAATGCCCCCAAGTCTATGCAGTTCAGAGCTTATTTGGAGGTTGTAGTGTTTAATAGCCTGATGGCTGAAGGGAAGAAGCTGTTCCTGAACTGGAATGTTACGGTTTTCAGGCTCCTGTACCTTCTTCCCGATGGCAGGGGTTAAATGAGTGTGTGGCCAGGGTGGTGTGGGACTCTGATGATGCTGGCTGTCTTTTTGAGGCAGCGACTCCTGTAAATCATCTTACTCATTTTTAAAACAAAATGCAGCTACTTAAGACCTTACAAGACCTCAGGACACTGCAAAATGCTCTCCGATGTTCCCTAAAGTGCTCTGAATTGTTGTCACTGTAGTGATGTAAGAGATGTAGCCGCCATTTTGTTCATTCCAAGGTCATGTGGACAGCAATGCGATAATGATCTAACTACTTTGAATGACGTAGACTGATTCTTATGCCTTGGTAAAGGAATGTTCTGTTTCACTGCCATTCCAGTGTGGGAAGTGAGCAGCGAGAAGAAGTGAAATCTCCTGTGCAAGATCATTTGAAAGACATGTATTATTTTAATTGTGGATTTTTAACCATTACAAGCCTGTAGTGAGTGCAAATATTAATCAATGCTCCTCTCTCACGCAGATGAAGCAATTGAATCCAATTCATTACAGTATTCGCCTCAGAAGAATGGTACACAAAAATATGGAGTATTGCATTCCTAATCGATTGGACTACATACAGGAGCAGGTAACACTTGGCACAGCAGCTTAAATAACATGGTTCTCTTCTCCTGAGGACACTGTCATGCTGTGTAGGAAGGGAACTGCGGATGCTGGCTTAAACTGAAGACAGACACAAAATGCTGGAGTAACTCAGGGCAGCTCCTCTGGCGAGAAGGAGTGGTTGGCGTTTCGGGTCGAGACCCTTCTTCAGCCTCAGACTTATCACACTGTTGGGTTACTGCTAATAGCCTCCTGGCCATTCTGTGTTTGAATTGAAAGGTGTACAAAACGGTCAAGATGAATATATCACTAATATTGTGGCGGGCGTGGAGTTGCCCGTTAAAGAACGAGGCAGACGCGAAGTTTGAATGAAAATACGGTTCGTTATCGCTACGCTAAATTCTCCTCACTCACCAACCGCGTGCTCGAGCGATTAACACCTTAAATACTCCCCAGGGGCGCACGTGACCCCTGCCTCTCGTCACCGGGACACGTGACCCCCTCCCCAGAGCAGAAGGTTATGTACAGTGCGTGGCCCCCATCCAGTGCCACCACAATATTTTCTTCTTTCAATAGCACCAAAGTTATCATTGTCAGCAATTACATTTTTCTCTGACTGTGAAATAATTTTATTTAGTGCACCTTTACCTGCATGGATTTTTTAAAATTACAATGCCATCGTCCTTCACTGTTGTTCCTGCTGGAATTTCTTTGTCAGATTAAATCTTACACTGCTTCCAGTTTCCACCTACTGACCTGCAGCAAGAATCTATCCTTCCATCTCCCCTCCTTCAACATTCTACTGCCCGTTGATGGTGTTATTTGTTTGCTGTCGTTCCATGCTGCTTCCTTCAGCTGTAATAATAAATTGTATGCAACTTTCCTTTAGTTTAGTTTAGAGATACAGAGTGGAAATAGGCCCTTTGACCCTATGCCAACCAGCGATCCCTGCACACCAACTCTACCCTACACACACTGGGGACAATTTACAGTTTTGCCAAGCCATTTATCCCACGAGTGGGAGGAAACTGGAGCACCCGGAGAAAACCCATGCTGGTCACGGGGAGAATGTACAAACTTCGTACAGACAAGCCCCCCTAGCCAGGATCGAACCCGGGTCTGTGGCGCTGTTCGGCTGCAACTCTACCCCTGTGCCACTCTGCCACCTATTTAGCAAGGCCATTTGCAACTGTCCACCCTCCCAGCCCCCGCGTTTCATTGCACTGTCGCAGAAGCGGTTCGATCCCGACTACGAGTGCTGACAATGCGGAGTTTGTACGTTCTCCCTGTGACCGCGTGGGTTTTTTTTTCCCAGCATTCCAAAGGCGCGCAGGTTTGGAGGTTAATCGACTTCTGCAAATTGCCCCTCATGTGTAGGATGCGAAAGTGGAAATGGGGTAGAACTGGTGTATGGGGATCGCTGGTCGGCACGGACTCTGTGGGCCAAAGGGCCTGTTTCCATGCTGTGTCTCTCAACTAAGCTAAAGATTTGTAATCATGGTCGTTACCCATTCCCCAAATGTATTTTTGTATAAATGACTCTCTTTTCTATAACTCCAAACATTTGCAGCCCGATTCATCCTTCGGTAGTCTTGCTTATCCATCAGCATTCAGTAGCTCAGCCTTGTGTGGAATTTAAAATAACTTCTCACTTCCATATCTTTGTAGCTCTGTAACCACTCTTCCCTTCCACATCGCCTCCCTTCACTGTTGTTGGGGAATAATTCTGCCATTTCAGCGATGAGTTTTAGATGGTCTTTTAATCTCGATCTCTCTTCTTTCCATTTTCCAAATCATCTCAAAGCTAAGGTTTTTCCCTTTGTGCAGTGCCTCTAAGAGATTGCTATTGTACTATTATGAACAAATTATAGCCCCTGTTTATTTCCCACAAATCCAGTTAACTCATCTTAAGATGCGATGCAAAATGCTGGGGTAACTCAGCAGCACAGGCAGCATCTCTGGAGAGAAGGAATAGGTGACGTTTAATGTCAGGACCAGTCTCCAGTCTTAATAAGAGTCTTGACCCAAAACGTCACCCATTCCTTCTCTCCAGAGTTGTCCCGTCGAGTTATTCTGGCATTTTGTGTCTATCTTTGGTGTAGACCAGCATCTGCAGTTCCTTCCTACGCATAACCCACCTTAAGTGTAGAAATTGATTTTGAGAAGTTGAATGTCTTTGAGTGTTGACATGAGCAAATTTTCAAAGACTCTTGTCAGCAGCAACTTTAAGGATGAATATGAAACGATAATATCCGTCTTCTTTATTACTGCAGTTGTTTGATGAAATAGAAATTACCACCATGAATATTTACCACATGCACCTTGAGAGGAGAGGATCAGAAACTGTGTTTGGTAAGTGATGCGTACTTTGTTGTGCTTTTTGCCCTCTGTCATTCAGTGAGCTGACAAAAGTCACTGCACTCCCTTATTGTGTCACGCGGCATCATCTACTACTCTTGTGAAGCTCAGCTGAGGTTCAGCAACTCAGTAGACTTAAGGGCCTGTCCCACTGTAGGAGCTAATTCAGGAGTTCTCCCGAGTTTCCCCGGATTCGAACTTGGAGAATTACGGTAATAGCCGCTCGAAGGAATTGGGGGCTCTCGTGGACATTTTACAACATGTGCAAAATCTTCACGAGTCTTCACGAGCTTCCCGCGTTTCCCGAGTGCCTGCCGTTAACGTTACGAGCCGCTAAGAGACGTCCCGAGCTCTGACATACCCGCTACATACATTCTACGTGCTTACCATGTGCTTTTTAACTTGGGAGAGCTCTTGAATTACCTCGAAAATGGGACAGCCCCTTAAGTGGGCCTGTCCCACTTGGGTGTCATTTGCGCATGACGCAGGTGGCACCCGAAGATTTTGTGAATCCCAAAATCCTGGGGCGCCGCGTGTCGCGTCACCACACCATGCGTGCGTCATGAATGCACGCCACGCGCACACACAACGCATGCGTCATGCATCGTGATGCGTAAATTATGTCGCGTAAATGACGCGCAAATGTGTGGTTGTCGATCTACGTCTGTGGCGAGCAGGCTAATAGTTGCCTGGGTTGGGCTCCATCTTGGAAGCGACTCTCAATAAGACCCCAAAAGAAACCTGTTTAAGAAGGAACTGCAGATGCTGGAAAATCGAAGGTGGACAAAAATCCTGGAGAAACTCAGCGGGTGAGGCAGCGGATTGATGTGAGGGGGGGGGGGGGGTGGCGGGAACAAGGTATGGGCACCCAATGAGGAAGGGTCTCGACCAAAACATTGCCTATTTCCTTTGCTCCATAGATGCTGCCTCACCAAAAGAAACCTGATCCTTTTATGTCATCTGGACATAAATAAATCTCTTTGTAGTTTAGCTGCTGTTGTCATGTTAGCAAATATCCAAACTTGTGTGTTTTGTTAGCTTCATCTCCATTGATATTGTGTCATGCAGAGAATGACCAAACTTAACTATCTAAACAGTATTTATTGACAACTCCACTTCCGCCTGTCATTTGCGAGTGCAGAGTATCGAATGACTCGCATTAAAGATTCTTTTGAGCAGACAGAGTCAATTTACTCAGATGTAAACTGTTTAAAGAGTAAAGGCAACAAACACATTTCAGCACCCATTAAAGGCATGGTGATTAAATCGGGAAACAGTGAGTATGAGAATAAGTGCATTTGCGTCCATTTGTCTTGCGGTATCTTGTAGTGGTGCTGTTGTCCTGATTTCTTTCACTCCTTCCCAGACAGTGTTGTTTGTTAAGAAAAATTAGAAACTCATGTTTGTTGGAAAACTCATTAATATTGGGGGGGGGGGTCACGGCGGTAGAGTTGCTGCCTCACAGCGCTTGCAGCACCAGAGACCCGGGTTCGATCCCGACTACCGGTGCTACCTGCCCAGTGATCACGTGGATTTTCTCCGAGATCTTCAGCTTCCTCCCACACTCCAAAGCCGTACAGGTTTGTCGGCTAATTGGCTTGGTGCACATGTAAATTGTCCCCAGTGTGTGCAGGATAGTGTAAATATGCGGGGTCGCTAATCGGTGCGGACTCAGTGGGCCGAAGGGCCTGTTTCCGCGCTGTATCTCTGAATTCTATTGTGTGACATTTTGGTTTAGATAATAATTATTCCCTCTTACCTGAAATTAACAATGAATAATGACATGAAAGATAATGAGTTGGACTTTAAGAGGCGCATTCCAAATAACAAGGGCTTTTACCTTCTCCAAATTTTGCTACAGTGGCACGATCAGGTAAACTGCAATGTATCTAATCCCAATTTTGATAAATGAATGATGGGAGAGAGAAACTGACTTAATAGGCTGCATAGTTACTGATGTGTGGGCATTTGTGAATTTGTTTTGCCTCTGTAGTATAAGTGAGGCAAGAAAGATCATGCTTTTCTTGTTGCTTCTTCTTTTGTGTCCATCTTCCACGTTTCAAATGTTGACCGCGCTGTCATCGTCCGTCCTGAAAAGGACGCAATCGTCCGGCGACAATCAGTGGGAGCCATCACTTGTCGCAGCAGATGATGGTGGTAGCAGAATTAGCTCGGGATACTTCCAGTTCCCAGCCCCGCGACGTGGACGCTTCTGCTATGGGGCCTTCTTGTTACCCATTCATGATATCTAATATATCTGTGATATCCTGATGTTAAATCAATACCATAACTCTGAAGCAAACACTGAAAAACACAGTAAAAACTGGTTTAGTTTAGAGATACAGCGCGGAAACAGGCCCTTCAGCCCACCATGTTCTCACCGATCAGCGATCCCACACGCTAACACTATCCTACACACACTAGGGACAATTTTACATTTATACCAAGCCAATTAGACAATAGGCAATAGACAATAGGTGCAGGAGCAGGCCATTCGGCCCTTCGAGCCAGCACCGCCATTAAATGTGATCATGGCTGATCATCCCCAATCAGTACCCTGTTCCTGCCTTCTCCCCATATCCCTTAACTCCGCTATCTTTAAGAGCCCTATCTAGCTCTCTCTTGAAAGTATCCAGAGAACCGGCCTCCACCGCCCTCTGAGGCAGAGAATTCCACAGACACAACTCTCTGTGAGAGAAAGTGTTTCCTTGTCTCCGTTCTGAATGGCTTACCCCTTATTCTTAAACTGTGGCCCCTGGTTCTGGACTCCCCCAACATCGGGAACATGTTTCCTGCCTCTAGTGTGTCCAAACCCTTAACAATCCTATATGTTTCAATAAGATCCCCTCTCATCCTTCTAAACTCCAGAGTGTACAAGCCCAGCTGCTCCATTCTCTCAGCATAATTAACCTACAAACCTGTACGTCTTTGGAGCGTAGGAGGCAAGCAAAGATCTCGAAGAAAACCATGCGGCTCACAGGGAGAATGTATAAACTCCATACAGACAGCACCCGCCATCTAACCCGGGTCTCTGGAGCTATAAGGCAGGAGCTATTATTCATTCTAATAACGCTGCCTGTTCATACATGAATCTGGGGGCAAACATTTCTCCATTTCCTTAAGTCAGGAAGCTGGGCGCATATTTTCACTGTCCACTTAATCTTCCAATGAGAAGTTCACTCCCCTTTCGCGGAACTTGAATGTTGCTCTCACTGCAATGCTGGCATTTGTTGGTCATCCCGATTAGTTACAAAATCCTGTTTTTTGTTACAAAAGTCCTTCAAATTGTTTGAGAAAAAGGGGTTACTGATTCCTTGCCCTCCTGATCACGCATCATTTCACTTGTTTATTTTGTATAATGTTTATATCATAATGCAAAATAAGCTCATAAGTGATAGGAGTAGAATTAGGCCATTCTGCCCATTAAGTCTACTCTGCCATTCTATCATGGCTGATCTATCTCTCCCTCCTAACCCCATTGTCCTGCCTTCTCCCCATAACCCCTGTCACCCATACTAATCAAAAATCTATCTATCTCTGCCTTAAAAATATCCATTGGCTTGGCCTCCACAGCCTTCTGTGGCAATGAATTCAACAGATTCACCACCATCTGACTAAAGAAATTTCTCCTGACTAAATAAAATGTTACGGGCCTGTCCCACTTGGCTGTCATTTGCGCGTAGATTTGCGACGTGACACGCACGTGATGCGCGCATGGTGCGCATTATGCACGCATGGTGCGCGATGACATAGGCAGTGAAGTGCGGTTGCGCGTGGCGTCGCAGGATTTTGTGACGTACAAAATCTTTGCGTGCCATCTGCGTGATGCGCAAATGACAGCCAGGTGGGACAGGCCCTTTAGATTATGATACCAAAATCTTAGATATGTTTTATATATATATATTGTATATATATATTGTATATTCCTACAACTTTGCAGGTTTAGAACAGGCGATTTGTGTTATTGTTGCCCTGTCATCATCCTGCCAATTGCTGAGTGCACCTCCAGTGCAGAATCATAGAGGAACCTCAGATTTCCTGGTGGGAAAATGTCACTTTGGCTTCTCTGTTTAAAAGGTTTTGCTGTGGCTGGACAGATTGATGGAAAACAGCAGCACAATTCTCTGTTCGTGACTGACGTGCTTCCTGGCGGGCTGGCTGACAAACAAGGTACTTTTATCTCTATATGCGATAAATGTTGTGCTTGTGTTTGGCACTGGAATATGATATCCTTGTATTTCGCTTGGGCAGCTTACACCCCAGCGGTATGAATATTGACCTCGAATTTCCAATGACCCTTGCTTTCGCTCTCTCTCCCCGTCCCTCCCCCACAGTCTGACAGTCCCTGATTACATTTTATCTCTGTTTGCTCTGTGGTTACCTTCCCCTAGCTAACAATGGTATATTCTACATTTTCCTAGATCTCCACCCACTTTGATGGCTCGTTCTCACACCTTATACTTCCTTATCTCTGTATCTCCCCTCCCCCGAATCTCAGTCTGAAGTCCCAAACCATCGCCCATTCCTCCTCTCGAGAGATGCTGCCTGTCCCACTGAGTTACTCCAGCAGTTTGTGTCTATATATGATACCCTACTTGGCTTCGAACCATCAGAAGGTCTACTTGTGATAACTGTCCTGTAAAACATTTCTTTTAAATAGCCTCATGTAGTTTAGTTTAGTTTGGAGATACAGAGCGGAAATGGGCCTTCCGGCCCACCGGGTCCGCACCGAACAACTATCCCCGTACATTAACACTATCCTACACACACTAGGGAGAATTTACAATTATACCAAGCTAATTAACCTAAAAAATCTGTATGTCTTTGGAGCGTGGGAGGAAACCAACAATCTTGCAGAAAACCCATGCAGTCACGGGGGGAACTTGCAAACTACATGCAGACAGCGCCCGCAGTCGGGATCGAACCCGGATCTCCGGCGCTGCAAGCGCTGTGAGGTAGAAACTCTTCCGCTGCGCCACTGTGCTGCCCTTTGTGAATGAGGCCAGAGTTGACACCATTGCCGTCACAGTGGAAGGCTTTGCTGAGACTCTGTCGGACAAGATATTCCAGGCTATTGGATGTTTTAACTATTAATTCCCCAGCATAAATTAATTTCACTTTTTTTTAATATGTTAATATTTAATATGTTAATATTTAATATGTTTCTGGAGTATGGTGTACAATTTTGGTCGCCTAGTTATAGGAAGGATGTCAACAAAATAGAGAGAGTACAGAGGAGATTTACTAGAATGTTGCCAGGGTTCCAGCAACTATGTTACAGAGAAAGGTTGAACAAGTTAGGTCTTTATTCTTTGGAGCGCAGAAGGTTAAGGGGGGACTTGATTGAGGTCTTTAAAATGATGAAAGGGATAGACAGAGTTGACGTGGATAAGCTTTTCCCATTGAGGGTAGGGAAGATTCAAACAAGAGGGCATGACATGCTTCTTTACTCAGAGGGTGGTGGCTGTGTGGAATGAGCTTCCAGCAGAGGTGGTGGAGGCAGGATCGATTTTAACATTTAAAAGTAAAGTGGATAGGTATATGGACCTTGCAGGTTTAGGGGGAAAACAAATGGTCGGCCTAATTGTTATATGGTTATATGGTTATTCAGTAATATGATTTTTCTATTGAATCCAGTGAGTTTAAAGGGAGTTGGAAATAGAATCTATGAGTCTCAGCTTTTCAGAGAAGCGCATGATTGGAGCCTTCCTGCAGTTTGTTCCTCTCCTTTACCTCAGCAATGAACTTTTCTGAAGTCAGTATGATGAGTTGACGTGTCCCCAATATCTGCTATTCCTCTGGCGTGCATGCATATCTACAAGAAACTAAGGCTAGAGAGGAAAAATTATCCCGAGTTCTCAACTTGGGTTAGTTTGCTCGTTCACCAACTGGACTTCACGGTGGCGTAGCGGTAGAACTACGGAGACCCGGGTTCGACCCTGACTGCGGGCGCTGTCTGTACAGATTTGGTTCCTTCTCCCCGTGACCCGCGTGGGTTTTCTCCAAGATCTTCGGTTTCCTCCCACACTCCAAAGACCCACAGGTTTGTAGGTTAATTGGCTTAGGGTAAATGTAAATTGTCCCCGGTGTGTGTAGAGCAGTGTTAATGTGCGGGGACCGCAGACTCGGTGGGCCGAAGGGCCTGTTTCCGCGCTGCATCTGTAAACTAAACTTAAAAACAATATGCTACACTAAAAGCCCTGTCCCACGGTACGAGCTCATTCCAAGAGCTCTCCCGAGTTTGCCCTGACTCGAACTCGGAGATTTACGGTAATGGCCGCTCGTCGGGGCTCTCGTGGACATTTTTCAATATGTTGAAAAATCTTCACGAGTCTTCCCGTGCTTACCTGCCGTTAGCACATCTTCCCGAGTACCTGCCGTTAGCGTTACGAGCCGCTAAGAGACGTCCCCGAGCTCCGACGTGCCCTCTACGTTCATTCTCCGTGCTTACCACGAGTTTGATATTTTTTAAACTCGGGAGAGCTCTTGGGATGAACTCGTACCATGGGTCAGGGCTTTAACTATTTTACTAAACAACAGCATAAATTGACATGTGCCTCAAATTGTATGCTAAAAAATAATGCTGTTATTATTTGAATAAAAGAAAATGACTTAAATGAGTAGAACATGTTGAAACAAAAAATATATGGTTAGCATGCTTGGCTAGCATCCTGTTGTCAAGCTCAAAGTGATAACGTGGGTAACTTCCTGAGCATTCATGATGTGTTCTTCTTTCCCTTAGGTGCCAGGGTTGGAGATGAGATCTTAATAATAAATGGAGCAGTGGTTGCAAATCTCCACCACAGATGTATTGAATCGTTGTTTGCAGAAAATCACCTAATACTTACTGTCAGGCGCTTTTCCTCTGACTGGACCCAAACTGTAACAGGCGGCAATGGCTCATTAAGCCAGATAACAATTCTACCACCTCCTGGCCAATCTAAATTGCTGGAGGAGTTTGTTGATAACCACCTCCTTCCTGTCCCTTCTGGTGAGTTGCTTGCTTTCTTTTTAGCTGCAAGGCAAGGCTGGGTCGCGCTTTAAAAGAGCAATCGTGCATGTTTAAAATATCAATGATGTTGCGTACGAGGACTGGTACAGAGCTTAGCATCTAAGCCGCAGTCTTGTGAAGAATCTTGTACATCGTGGGTACGTCAGGCCAACACTAGGTTTGAGCACCAGGTTTGCAGCAAATAATATGTTGTCTTTCGTCTTTGTACATAAATGCTCATCATCTCCAATGTTCTATTTTTGCTTACGGGGAGAGTGTGTGGAGAAAATAATATCGTGTACTTTGGGGGAATGTTGCATGGATTATCCGGATAATCGTTGAACATTGGTCTGTCGATACCTGTTGTTTCCATGAGCGAACAAACAAACTGCCTGAATGTTATAGTGCATAGCATTACAGTTTGAGTTATTTCTTGTTTTCATTTTAAGAGTTCAATTTGATAACTGTCGCTGTAACTGTCACTGTGTGTCAAGTTGTTACTTGTGGGCGGAGCACCAAGGCAAATTCCTTGTATGTGAATACTTGGCCAATGAACATACTTACTTACTTAATCTTCTTAAAGATTGGCACAAAATGCTGGAGTAACTCAGCGGGACGGGCAGCATCTCTGAACCGAAGAAATGGGTGACGTTTCGAGTCTGAAACAGGAACTCGTCCCGAAATGTCACCCGTTCCTTATCTCCAGCGATGCTGCCTGCACCGCTGAGTTACTCCAGCATTTTGTGTCTATCTTCGGTGTAAACCACCATCTGCAGTTCCTTCCTATGCATGATGCATGTTCTCACCCTTTTGTTCACTGTGTGTTGAGAAAGAGCTGCTAAACTTGAATATAGATGTTGAGGATACTCTGAAACAATGTGTTTTGTATCTATCTTCATAACAAGTGTACTTCCAAAACAATAGTGAATGAGGAGGGAATTGAGACATTTTATGTCAGTGCAGGTACGTTGTCAAGTCTCTGGCGAGCAAAGATCAGCTCCGCTGTGTAATATTTGCTGGCGAGGGAGTTTAATGTTACAAGACGATTTTTTCGTCAAACGAAAAAGGACGATTGGAGACAAAGCTCCCAGTGAGATCGGGTCTCTGTCAGAAGAACAAACTCCACGCAAGAGACTACGATAGGAAAAAAAAAAAAAACGATAAAATTATTTGCACTCCCACGTTTTTTTTTTCGGTGCAATGAAAAGAAGTGGCTGACAGCGACCATTCGCCATCCTGACTGTTTTGTTCCCGAGAGGCTGATCAAAAGAAGATGTATTAGGAAGGTATTAGGAAAAAAATGTGAACTTGAAGTAAGTTACCAGGACCAGAAGGAAAGCATCCAATTAATTTCAGGGAAATTTAGGTTTAGTTTAGAGATACTGTGCGTAAACGGACCCTTTGGCCCACCGAGTCCGCACCGACCAGCGATCCCCGCACATTAACACTACCCTACACACACTGGGGACAATTTACACTTATACCAAGCCAATTAACCTACATACCTGTACGTCTTTGGAGTGTGGGAGGAAACCTAGGATCAACGGAGAAAACCCACGCGGTCACGGGGAGAACGTACAAACTCCGTACAGACAGCACCCGCAGTCTAACCCGGGTCTCTGGCGCTGTAAGGCAGGAGCTCTCCCGCTGCGCCACCATGCCTCATCTTCATTCTCATAATGCTACCTGTTCATACATGGATTTGGGGGCAAACTTTTCTCCATTTCCTTGAGTCAGGAAGCTGGGCGCATATTTTCACTGTCCACTTAATCTTCCAATGAGAAGTTCACTCCCCTTTCGCGGAACTTGAATGTTGCTCTCAATGCAATGCAATGAAATTCCCCATGCTATCTGCAGTGCTTTTGTTTAATGGAAGATTGCACAGAGCTTATGAAATTCTCCACATTCAAATGTTTGATTTCTTGACCACTATTTTAATATTTAGCTTTCAATCTTTATTGCAGTGACCTGTTTCCTCACGGGCGTCTCTTTAATCCAACTGGTTTGATAGCAATAAATTTAATTAAGAGGGGTGTCATAGTTTTGCATCGGGTGAGCAGTTAAACTAAAATTAGATCTGTGGGAGATTTTACGTGGAAAATATTTGACTCTTGCATACATTTCAGATTTTGCCTGTGTGCCGGAGATCCCTGCGCTAACAAGAAGTGTCACAACAGACTGCATCGAGTCGCACAATCAGGCTGATAACACAGAAACACTTTTACAGGTAAGTGATGAAATGAAGCAAATGTTACAGATGTTGCTGATTAGTCGAGAGGCAAGAGTTAGAATTATTGCTCTTAATGATGGAACCTTTTGACCATTATATGCTGTTTGCTGTGTGCAGTACAAAGAGGTTGGGCGGAACTAATCAACTCTGGTGGCAACTTCCTCTTTGAAGTAAAATAAATATCACGCCCGGGAGAAAAGTGTTGGGGGGTTTTCAGCTGCTGACATCCTGGCTGGATTTCTCTGGAAACACCTTAATTTAGGTTTCAAATTATTTCTCTTAACAAGCCATCAGTCATTGAGGAAGGGCATCTGAAACGTAACGTTGGTGGATGTAGAGAGAGTCAGAGTGTTTTATTGTCCTGTGTCCCTGATAGAACAATGAAATTCTTACTTACTGCAGCGCAGCAGAATATGTAAACATAGTACACTGTAAACAATATAATAAACGAGAAAAAAGGTTCAGTGTGTGTGTGTGTATACATTATATACATACGCCAAATGTAAGATGACAGTAGACTATGATCAACATTAAGTTAGACAGAAAATGCTGGAGTAACTCAGCAGAACAGGCAGCATCTTTGGAGCGAAGGAATGGGTGACGTTTCTGGGTCGAGACCCTTCTTCAGACTGGTTAGGGATAAGGGAATCGAGAGATGTAGATGATGATGTGGTGTAGAAAGATAAAGAGCAAAAGATATGCAAAAAAAGTGACGATGATAAAGGAAACATGCCATTGTTAGCTGTTTGTTGGGTGAAAACGAGAAGTTGTCGCGACTTGCATGGGGGGGGGAAGAGAGAGAGAGAGAGAGAGAGAGAGAGGGAGGGCATGCTGGGGCTACTTGAAGTGAGAAATCAATATTCATACCTCTGGGCTGTAAGCTGCCCAAGCAAAATACGAGATGCTGTTCCTCCAATTTGCGTGTAGCCTCATTCATTGTTCCTTATCTCTCTACATCATCTCCTATATCTTTTGTTTCCCTTATCCCTAAACAGTCTGAAGAAGGGTCTCGACCCAAAACGTCACCCATTCCTTCTCTCCAGAGATACTGCCTGTCCCGTTGAGTTACTACACCATTTTCTGTCTAATTTTGTTTAGTTTAGTTTAGAGATACAGCGCCGACCTTCTTAGTTTAGAAGTAGGCCCTTTGGCCCACCGAGTCTGCGCCGACCAGCGATCCCTGCACATTAACACTATCCTACACCCACTAGGGACAATTCTTTTACATATACCAAGCCAATTAGCCTACAAACCTGTACGTCTTTGGAGTGTGGGAGGAAACCGAAGATCTCGGAGAAAACCCACACGGTCTATCTGCAGTTCCTTCCTACACATGATCAACATTAAGCTATCTGGACTACACTTCTTCCCACCCTGCTTCCTGTAAGGACTCCATCCTCTACTCCCAATTCCTCCGTCTACGCCGCATCTGCTCCCAGGATGAGGTGTTCCACACCAGGGCATCGGAGATGTCCTCATTCTTCAGGGAACGGGGGGTTCCCCTCTTCTACTGCAGATGAGGCTCCCACCAGGGTCTCTTCTATACCCCGTGACTGCTCACACTTCCCATCCCTCCCATTCGTAACAAGGGCAGAGTCCCCCTTGTCCTCACCTTATACCCTACTAGCCGTCACATACAACAAATAATCCTCCGACATTTTCACCACCTCCAACGTGTTCCCACCACTTGCCACATCTTCCCACCTCCTCCCCTGTCTGCTTTCCACAGAGACCGTTCCCTCCGTATCTCCCTGGTCAATTCGTCCCTTCCCACCCGTACCACCCCCTCTCCCAGCAGACAGCAATCTAAGCCGTCGAGAGAAGGGATTCCAGCTGCTTACTGTACTGACTCCAGTTCTCCGGGATACTCGGGTTTAATTATATTAATGTATTTTCTAACTTGGAACAAACTATTTCTGTCAATTTAATTTTAAATCCAACAAACAATCTGTAAAGATGCTAGCGTGGATTGTAATTGATGTTGGGAGACGTACCGCAGACTCAAACATTGAATACGACACATACAGTTTACCAGCCTGAAGAAAGGCCCAAGCTTAAACATCACGTATCCATGTTCTCCGGAGTTGCTGCCTGACCCGCAGAGTTACTGCAGCACTTTGTGTCTTAGTCTGTAAACCAGCATCCACAATTCGCCACGGTGGTGAAGCTCTGCCTTACAGCGCCAGAGACCAGGATTCAATCCCGACTACGGGTTCTGTCTGTAGGGAGTTTTTGCGTTCGCCCCGTGACCTGCGCGGGTTTTCTCCGAGATCTTCGGTTTCCTCCCACACGCCAAAGGCGTGCAGGTTTGTCGGTTAATTGGCTTGGTGTAAATGTAAATTGTCCCTCGTATGAGTAAGATAGTGTTAGTGTGCGGGGATCGCTGGTCGGTGCGGACTCGGTGGGCCAAAGGGCCTGTTTCCACGCTGTTTCTCTAAACCAAACTAAATTTCTTTTTTCCACTGCTCTGAAATCCTTGTGCATTTATTTCGTTTTCACTTTTTTGTTTCTCTTCCTCCATCCAATGGTCATTTTCAGCTCCTTTCATCCCCACCATTTGCATTTCTCCCAGTCCTACTTTTCCTCATTCACGGACCTTTAGCATGTACAAAGTGCAGACGTTGACAGTGCGCCTCAGCGTGCTTCCGGTGACTGGGCCAGAGGCTTTTCGTACGTTGGTGCATGTTCCTTCTCTATCTGTGAGGCAAGGATGACTTTGAACGCAGCCGCCAGAATGCTCAAGTGCACTTCAGCTTAATAGCTGAAGCCCATTGTCCTTGGATGGTGCAGATAGAAAGATTTCTCGTGAGTCTATTTCTCGTTTAGTTTAGAGACACAGCGCGGACACAGGCCCTTCGGCCCACCGTGTCAGTGGCGTCCAGCGATCCCCGCACACTAACACTACCCTGCACACACAAGGGACAATTTTTACATTTACCAAGCCAATTAACCTGCAAACCTGTACGTCTTTGGAGTGTGGGAGGAAACCGAAGATCTTGGAGAAAACCCTTGCGGTCACGGGGAGAACGTACAAACTCCGTACAGACAAGCACCCGTGGTTGGGATCGAACCCGGGTCTCCGGCGCTGCATTCGCTGTAAGGCAGCAACTCTACCGCTGCGTCACCCGCTGTGCAGGGGTTTTGAGCCATTTTGTGAGATGGTCCCTTCGGGGATTAGCGACAACAGAATTGTGTATGTGTATGGCAGTGTGAGATGCAGACATCCTGTGACTGAAGGAGCAGTGTTGGAGACTGACTGGAGAATTCAGGGCAGCATGAGACCTGGAGGCCAAGTGGAATTTGAATGGAAATTGGCCTTGCAACTCAATGACAGACACAAAATATTAGAATAATTCAGCGGGACAGGCAGCAACTCATCAGGTCATAAGTGGGCCATTAGGCCAAGGGGTTTGAATTAGGCCATTCGGCCCATCAAGTCTACTCCGCCATTCAATCATGGCTGATCTATCTCTCACTCATAACCCAATTCTCCTGCCATCTTCCCATAACCCCTGACACACGTACTAATCAAGAATCTATCTATCTCTACCTTTAAAATATCAATTGATGGCCTCCACAGCCGTCAGTGGCAAAGAATTCCACAGATTCACCACCCTCAGACTAAAGACATTTCTCCTCATCTCCTTCCTAAAGGAATGCCCTTTAATTAAGAGTCCTTTAATTTCCTTTAATTGACCTCTAGTCCTAGACTCTCCCACGAGTGGAAACATCCTCTCCACATCCATTCTATCCAAGCCTCTCTGGAGAAAAAGAATGTGTAGGATTGTAAATGCTGGTTTACACTAAAGATGGACACAAAATGCTGGAGTAATGCAGTGGGGCTGAGCACCTTCGCTCGGTCCACCTTAGCCTACGTGATATCCCGGTTGTCAAACACCCCTTCCCATTCCTGCACTGACCTTTCTGTCCCGGGCCTCCTCCACCATCAGAGTGAAGCCCAGCACAAATTGGAGGAGCAGCACCTCATACAACCCAGCGGTATGAATATTAATTTATCTTGCATCCTCTCTCTCTCTCTCTCTCTCTCTCCCCATCCCTCCCCCATCCTAGTCGCCGTACCAGTTTCACTATCGTCCTGTGGAATTTCATTGTCTGTATAACTCATTATCAGAGCTGCCAAGCAGTACGGATTTTCCGTGTTTTGTACGGAAATGCAATAAGAATACGGATGTACGGTTTTGCGTTGTTAAGGACGCATTTTTTAAAAGTCCGTATTTCACAACGCAAAATCGATCATAGATAATCGTAACAATGAGGTGTAGCGGGCAGGTGGGAGCCGGGATCGGCCCAACTACCTGTTTCATTGGCGTGTCACTCACCAATGGAGGGGTGGTGGCCCTGGTGGGGCTGTCTTGGGATCTTGCAGGTTGGAAAATGCAGGGATGTAGGGGGTCATGCTGTACCTCAGGGGATTGTAACAGATTTATTGGTGTTTTGGGTTTCAAGATTTGGATGATTGTTTTTGTGGACGTTGGTCTGCCGCGGTGCTTGGGGTTCGGGGGCTGGGGTCTCTTGTTCTTTATCGCTCCCTCTCTCTTGCTCTTTCTCTCTCCCTCCCTCTCTCTCCCCCTCCATCCCTCGCTCTCTCTCCCTCTCTCGCTGTGTCTCTCTGTCTTTCGCTCTCTCCCCCCCTCCCTCTCTCTCTCTCTCTCTCTCTCTCTCGTGCGCTCTCTCTCCCGTTCCCCATCTCCTCTCTCTCTCTCTCTCGCTCTCTCGCTTCGGCATTCCCGGAATCATTTAGTGTTTTGCGGGGACGGCTGCATCTGTGGTTCCTTCCTGTTGGGGAGAGCCCTGGCCCAGGGCGGCTCCTTGTCTGTTCCCGCCGCGGGTGCTGCCTGGCCCGCTGAGTTCCTTCAGCACACTGTGTTTTTTGTTTGGCTCTGGAGTTGAAGGTGGACACAGAGGGGCTGGGGTGGCTCAGCGGGATGGGCGGCGGCTCTGGGTAGAGGGAGTGGGTGGCGTTTCGGGTCGAGACCCTTCTTCAGACAATCACAAGTACTCTCACCTACGAGAGTTCAGATCAGTCTGAAGAAGGGTCTCGACCCGAAACGTCACCCATTCCTTCTCTCCAGAGTTGCTGCCTGTCCCACTGAGTTGCTCCAGCTTTATGTCTATCTTCAATTTCAGAGTTAAATAAAAGACACAGAGTGCTGGAGGAACTCAGCGGGCCAGGCGGCATCTGTGGGGGAAATGGATTAGGAGTTGTTTCGGGCCAGGGTTCTTCTTCAGTAGGAAGAAACTGCAGATCAGGCATGATATTCTTCCGATTTAAATCGGAATTCCGATTTTTTTTGTTTTCCTATTTGTCCATTTTTTTGTGGCCGATTATTTGGCGGCCAATCAGCCACTGTCTCTAAGGGGGTTGCGTCCAATCACCAATCAGCTTCCCTTAAAATTCACGTCCAATCAACAAATCGGTCTCCTCCCGACCAATCTGCCGCTGTCTCCAAGGGCATTGTGTCCAATCACATAATGCACTGGTCACTCGGCAGCCAATCAGATGCAGGGTCCGAGGGGCGTTGCGACCAATCACCGACCAGCTTCCCTTACTAAAATAGATGATGGCTGCAGCCAACAGAGAGCGATAGAGAGAGAGAGAGAGAGAGAGAGAGAGAGAGAGAGATGCAAGAAAGCAGCTATGACACAATAAACTGTATTACAAATATACAATAAACAAGTTATGCATCCTTGTACTGTTACATGGGTATGACACCACATTAAAAAAAAATTCAGCCGAATGGCACCGCGTAAAAATACTGATTTCCTCAGCAAAATACTTATTTTCAGGTACTAGAATGCTGAAATGCTCTGGCAAAACTTGGCAGCTGCATTATCACCTAACCCACAGCCAACAATAGACCTTTGTGGGCTCCATGTTTCCTTGATCATCATTACTTTTTGGATTGCTTTCATTTATTTGTTATCTCTATATCACAATCTAGATCTCCTTTCCCTTTCTCCTGACTCTCAGTCTGAAGATGGGTCTCAACCCGACATGTCACCCATTCCTTCTCTCCAGAGATGCTGCCAGTCCCGCTGAGTTATTCCAGCATTTTGTTCTATCCCCTCTTTTCTGCTTTTCCATGAAGCGGTGATATATTTAAGTGGGTAACCAACTATGCCATACATTCCTCTCAAAATCGGAGATGCTATTTTTAGGCAAAGTAGTAAGCTTAGTCTCTAGCCGCTGTATAGTATATAGGGAAACTTGCTTTAGTGCAGGATTAATCTTGTGTTTCCACGATGAAAAATCTTTATATTTTCTGTATTTATTTCCCATTTAGTAAAGCTGCCATAGTTACTGCAGTGCATCCTAATTTCACAGCTGAGTTTTCCTCATTTACACTAGATTGCCTTTCGTAAGCGGTGGCATATAATATAAAGTCCCCAAATATACTAATGCTCTGAATGTTACAGTAGTTTATGTGGCAAAGCAAAATTAAAACATTTCTTATAAACAAAACTGGTAATAAATTCAAGGAGGAGTACTAATTTTGACTTTTTTTAATATCTTAATTTACAAAATTGCAATGTGGAATTGGTTTATGCATGAATTTATTCTTGCAGCTGTTTCACAGCACAAGGGGTTGGAACAAGCTGAAAGCAGCTTAAATGAAAGGACTGCGCTGCCAAATATATACAGGTTAATGAATTTAAAGGCGATTTAAAGAAAAGCCTTGTTTTCTATACTATACTGTACCACCAGGGGCATCACACGATTGGCAGCCTCGCCAACAGTCTGTCTGTTTTTCGTCCATTTTTTTGTTATTTTTAGTGTGTTTTCAAAGTTTGTGTAAATGTTCTCTGGTTTGTTTTACGTAGGGGGAGGGGGAGGTAGTCGGGGGAAACTTGTTTTCAATCTCCTACGTTGCCGGAGATGCGATTGTTTTCCGGGTCATATCTCCGGTCGCTCTGCGGCCTAACATCATGGAGCTGGAGGCCTTGCTCGGGACTGACTTTGAGCCCCACCGCAGGGCGTGCACTTGCCATCGGAGCCGATCCCTTGCCTGAGATCGCTCCAACCATGGCCTGCGGACTTTACCATCGAGGAGCCTGCAGTCTCTGGTAGAGACCGTCGATGTCGGGAGCCCCAACGACACAGAAGGTTCGACAAGCCCCGACCCGTGATCCGATCGCCTGCGCGGGGGAGCTGAGACCCCCCCGATGCGAGAGCTTGATCGTCCCGCCGCGGTGGGCCAGCGATGGGAGTAAGATCGTCCCATCAACAGAAGGCCCGAGGCCCCCCCCCGCGGGAGAACAAAGAAGGGACGAGATTGAACTTTTTTCACCTTCCATCACAGTGAGGAATGTGGAGGAGTCACTGTGGTGGATGTTTATGTTAAAATGTATTTTGTGTGTTCTGTTGCTTTTTGATTGGTATGGCTGTATGGCAAATGAAATTCCTCGTAAGTTGCAAAACATACTTGGCTAATAAAGTATGATTGTATTTGCATTGGGTTTTCTCCCACTGCCTTGCAATTAAGCCATTTCCTAGTTAGTTTAGTATATTGTCACGTGTACCAAGGTTCGGTGGAAAGCTTTTGTTGTGCGCGAACTGGTCAGCAGAAAGACAATACATGATTACAATCGAGCCATTTATACATCCATGATAAGGGAATAACGTTTAGTGCAAGGTAAAGCCAGCAAGGATCACCAATTAGGTAGATAGTAGTTCGGCACTGCTGTCTGGGTGTGCTAGGATGATTCAGTTGCTTGATCACAGCTGAGAATCGCCAAATCTGGCTGTACATTTTCACACTTCTATACTTTTTGCCTGATTGAGATTGGTGATGGGAGCATTTAATTGTAGGTGCGCTGGGTTTGGTCTTGGGGAATGTGGAAGCATCTGTACTCTATTTTGCAATCTTAGTTAGCACCGAAGCCTTCGTCATTAAGAACCAACTAAGATGGGTCGGTCATGTTGTTCGGGTGGAAGACGAGCGTCTACCAAAGCAAACTTTCTACTCCCACCTTAAAGAAGGCAAACAGAAAAGAGGCGGACAAAAGAAGAGATTCAAAGACGCCTTAAAAGCCAGCATGAAGAAATGTGCAATCGACATCGACAGTTGACAAACCAACGCCAAGGACAGGAAACTCTGGCGAACCATCATCCAAGAAGGAACAGCGACCTTCAAAGCCAAGGGATGCGCAGAATTAGAAGAAAAGAGAAGAAATCAGAAAGAGAGGCAGCAACAACCAAAGCCCGATCTGCCGTCTGGAATTACCTGTCCTGAATGCCGTTGAACTTTCAAAGCCAGGATTGGACTCATAAGCCACCTGATGAGCCCATAAAAACAACAGAACGTCGTAGACCTCGAGGGATCGCCACGCGATGAAGCTTACACTGAAGATTTCTTCTCTGGTTAGATTATCATACATAGTGAGGATATATTTTACTGTGCAAGTGTGAACCAAATAGCATTAATCTCTGCTGAATCTTGATATTGTCCAGATTGTAGATAGACATAGAAAGCTGGAGTAACTCAGTGGGCCAGGCAGCATCTCTGGAGAAAAGAAATGGGTGACGTTTCGGGTCTTCAGAGTGAGAGTCTGTGTGCTTGGTGAGAACCACAGACGATGAGACTCAACAAGACGTCATTTCCCCTAGCGAACACCTAACAATGGCCCGTTTCCTTTATCATCGTTACGTTTTTGCATGTCTTTCATTCAGTTATTCTATGTCTCTCTACTTCACCATCGATATCTCTCGTTTCCCTTTCCCGTGACTCTGTCTCAACCTGAAACGTCACCCATCCCTTCTCGACAGAGATGCTGCCTGTCCCGCTGAGTTTCTCCAGCGTTCTGTGCCTATCTTTGGTTTAAACCAGCATCTGCAGTTCTACACATTAAACACCTACACATTGTCCGTATTGTTTTGGGAAGCATAAGAGCAGAAAGTTTGCTTTAATGGATTTTACATGAAGTTTGTTTGGTGTTTCTGCGCATCTACCCACTGCTGCTTTGCTGACGGGTTTGCAGGAGTAAGATTTTTGGTTTAATGCATGGCCTTGATGAATCTGCATCTATCAGTCTTCCGTAGGAAAACAGTTATATTTCTTGTTGTAAATTGCAGATAGTGAAGATGGTTGTGAAAAATTGCAGCAGGATCTGTCATCGATTGGCCAGGTGGGCTGAGGAATGGTTGATAGAATTTAATACAGAGAAATGTGCGGTGTTGCATTTTGGGAAGTCGAACTAGGGCAGGACCTACACAGTGAATGGTAGGCCTCTGGGGAGTGTTGTAGAGCAGAGGGATCTTGGAGTACAGGTTCATGGTTCCTTGAAGGTCGAGTTTCAGGTAGATAAGGTGGTCAAAAGGCTTTTAGCACATTGGCCTTCTTAGTAAGAGTATTGAGTACAGAAGTTGGGAGGTCATGTTGCAGTTGTATGAGATCTCGTTTGGAGTATTGTCTTCATTTCTGGGAACCATGTTATAGGAAAGATGATGTCAAGCTGGAAAGGGTACAGAGAAGATTTACGAGGGTGTTGCCAGGACTAGAGGGTGTGAGTTATAGGGAGAGGTTGAGTAGGCTGGGTCTTTATTCCTTGGAGCGCAGGAGGACGAGGGGTGTTGTATAGAGTCTTATCTTATAGGGTAAGAAGGAAAGCTGTTTGCAACAGAGCAGTATTAAATTTATAGTGTGGTAGGGCATCTAACAACTGCATTTGTTAGAATTATCCTTTGCACATTAAGGTTTTTAAATGATTTGGCTTGTTGTTGAAAATGCAAGGTGGTGACAGTCCTGTGAAGTAATTACTGAAAAAGTGTCTCGACCCCAAAACGTCACACATTGCTTCTGTCCAGAGATGCTGCCTGTCCCGCTGAGTTACTCCAACATTTTGTGCCTATCGGGGAAATATAATTTTTCTGCAGTGACCAGCAATGGTCACTCCTCGGAACAGTGTGTGGTGTCCTATTTCAGCAAAGTTCCGGAGGGTAAAGGCGTCAATTGTTCTATGTCTGATGTGCAAATTTCAATGGGGTGCTGTCTGAACTCTGCACAAGCAGCGTCCGTAGTCAGGATCAAGCCCGGGTCTCTGCGCTGTAAACGGCCTGTCCCACTCGGCGATTTGTGTAGGCGACTACACAAGATGGTCGCTGGGGTATGCCCGTGAGTGGCCTCCTCAGTCGCCCAAAGAGTCGTAGCATCTTTCTGGCCGCCGCTGGATTTTCAACATGTTGAAAAATATTCGGAGACGGTCGGCGACAGTGAGCTTGACACCAATGAGCGTAGCTTGACTTCTCCTGACGTGGTTGCTGTCGTAGTTGTCATCAGGTGAATGTAGGTTGTCGCCGGTGCTGACTTTGGTTTTTTTTTATTGTTAAAGTAATGATTCTATTTAAAATTTTATGTCGAAGGGGGGTCCAGTTGCCGGTTTTTCGGCGACCTGCTACGACTATGACAGTCGCCTAAAAATAGCCTGTGGGACAGGCCCACAAGGCACTCTAAAGAAGGGTCTTGATCCGAAACGTCACCTATTCCTTCTCTCCAGAGATGCTGCCTGTCTCGCTGAGTTACTCCAGTATTTTGTGTCTATATCTTCGCTGTAATTACCATTTAAGGAGGCGAATACTAATTACAACTGGTCGGTCATTAAAAATGTAACGGCTGCAAAGATTCAGGTTTCAAATGTTGTTGGAGATTATTTCAAAACTAAACCTGTTTTTATTTTTGACATCATTCGCTCTCGGATTTTCTCCTGTTAATTACTCTTAATTTGACATTAAATTACCCACTCTGACTTGCATTTCCTTGTTCAGGATTGATTTCACGATCCTTCAATCCTTCAGTTAGTTAAGCGATTTGCATGGCAGTTTGCAATGTTCCCTTAAGATCCCAGATGACAGCAGCCAGTTCCATCAGTGCACATCCAAAAGCATTCATTCATCATCGTTGAGAACACGTGCCACGCAGGAAGAAGGGTCTCGACCCGAAACGTCGCCTATCTCCTTCGCTCCTTAGATACTGCTGCACCCGCTGAGTTTCTCCAGCCTTTTGTGTACCCTCGATTCTCCAGCATCTGCAGTTCCTTCTTTAACGCCACGCAGTGGTGCTGTTTTCCAAACGGGAACGGTGACAGACGCACCACACATCTCTGCCTTCCGGTTCCTGCGGACCTCCGCCGCTGGGAGTATAGGATTTTGGTGTGTGTGTGTGCGCTTTATCACCATTCCTTACAATGCTGTGTACGACAGTGATCGCAACTTATACTTCCACGTGCTAACAGCATGCCGTGAAAATGATCTTGAAGATTAAATAAGCAAAGACAAGCCGAACCGATTGTCCAAACTATTCATCAACATGATCACAGGAATTTTTGAATTATTAATATGCTGACAGAATATTCTTAAATTACTTACGTTATTAAGACAGAGTTATTTAGTTTGACATGATACGACACGATACGATACGATAGAACTTTATTTATCCCAGGAGGGAAATTGATCTGCCAACAGTCATAATTCAATTCAATTCAATCTTTAATTGTCATTGTGCAGTGTATAGTACAGAGACAACGAAATGCAGTTAGCATCTCCCCAGAAGAGCAAACGTAGAATAATGAACGGTAAAACATATATATATGTACAAACAGTATCAGTAGTGCAATTATACTGGGGGAAGGAGTGTCCGGGGGGGAGACAGGCAATCACCGAGGTGCAGAGTTAAGTATTGTAACAGCCGCAGGGAAGAAGCTGTTCCTGAGCCTGCTGGTCCAGCAACGGAGGGACCTGCAGCGCCTCTCGGATGGGAGGAGGGTAAACAGTCTGTGGCCGGGGTGAGACCAGTCCTTGACTTTGCAGACATCGCTTGCTATGGACAGACTCAATGGAGGGGAGTGAGGAACCGGTGATGCGTTGGGCAGTTTTCACCACCCTCTGCAGTGCTTTCCGGTCGGAGACAGAGCAGTTGCCATACCATACTGTGATACAGTTGGTAAGGATGCTCTCGATGGTGCAGCGGTAGAAGTTCACCAGAATCTGAGGAGACAGATGGACCTTCTTTAGTCTCCTCAGGAAGAAGAGACGCTGGTGACCAGTGTAGAGGTATTGTGGGTCCAAGAGAGGTCATCAGAGATGTTAACCCCCAGAAACCTGAAGCTGGAAAACGCGTTCCCACCTCTGTCCCGTTAATATGGATGGGGGTGTGCGTGCAGCCCCTAGACCTTCTGTAGTCCATAAAACACAACATACATGAAACATGAAATTAGACGGGGGAGGAGTTGACACTTTGATAGCCACAGGGAAGAACAGGAGCCTGAAATCTGCAACATCCAGGTTCAGGAACAGCTATTTTCCCACAACCATCAGACTGTTAAACACAGCTTCAAACAAACTCTGAACTATAACAGCCTATTGCACTTTATCTGTTTATTGATGTGCGTATATATATATATATATATATATATTGTATGGTATACGGACACACTGATCTGATCTGTATTTATGACTACAATATCCTGTTGTGTTGCGGCAAATGCAAGAATGTCATTGTCTTATCTGGGACACATGACAATAAACTCTCTTGATTTCACGACTTGACATGGGTCTCTTGTGGCGATCTGTGCTGCATCTTGGTGGAACCGGCTGCTGAAGGTGCTTCTCGGGTTGACCAGTGTGTCATGGAGCGGGTGAGCTGTGTTATCCAAGATGCCCTACATACTAAATTTACATTAAAAGCAGAATTAGATTTATAGTGTGTTAGAGCATCTAACAACTGCATTTGTTTGAATTATCCTTTGTACATTAAGGTTTTTAAATGATTTGACTTCTTGTTGAAAATGCAAGGTGGTGACAGTCCTGTGAAGTAATTAATGAGATCCCCATTTGCATATCTTAACTAGAGTGAGTGATGCATCTTGCATGGCCTATTTTCAATATTGACATCTTATCGTGAATTTGCTTCTTATCCAAGCCTGCAGTACCATTTAGTTTAGCTTAGAGATACAGCGCGGAAACAGGCCCTTCGGACCACCAGGTCCACACCGACCGGCGATCACCGCACATTAACACTATCCTACACACACGAGGGATAATTTTTACATTTCTACCAAGCCAATTAACCTACAAACCTGTACGTCTTTGGAGTGTGGGAGGAAGCGGAAGATCTCGGAGAAAACCCACGCAGGTCACGGGGAGAACGTACAAACTCCGTACAGACAGCACCCGTAGTCGGGATCGAACCTTGGTCTCCGGCGCTGCAGGCGCTGTAAGGCAGCAACTCTACCGCTGCGCCACCGTGAATAATGGCAAATGCCATGAGCTTTGCTTGATAGAAAGATTTGGTCCCAAGTCAATACCGGTTCCCGGACATTGGGATTTTATGACACTAACTATTTTACGCCTAAATTACAAGATGAATTTTCCAAAGATTGCATCTGGGTAGTGGATAATGTGAAGAGAATATTTATTTTGATCAGTCTGAAGGAGGGTCTCGACCCGAAACGTCGCCCATTCCTTCTCTCCAGAGATGCTGCCTGTCCCGCTGAGTTACTCCAGCATTTAGTGCATTATTTATGCCAGACACACTAGGTCTAGCTTCGATTTAAACCAGCATCTGCAGTTCTTTCCAACATAAAACATTCTAACTTTGCATTAATGACAATCATTTACAAAAGTCACAGATGTAATAGTTTCTGGGGAGATTAGAGAATAAATTACATACTTTTATCCATTTTTGAAACAGTTGAGTCACAGAGTGATATAGCGTGGAAACAAGCTCTTCGCCCAACATGCCCATACTGACCAACACGTCCCAGCTACATGAGTCCCACCTGCCCAAGGTAACCATGTCTAACTGTTTCTTAAACATTGGGATAGTCCCTGCCTCAACTACCTCTTCTCCATACAACCACCACCCATTGTGTGAAAAAGTTACCCCTCTGATTCCTATTAAATCTTTTCCCCTTGATCTTAACCCTACAGTATGTCCTCTGGTCCTTGATTCACCTACTATGTGCAGGAACCTCTGTGCATCTATCCGATCTATTTCCCTCTATTATACACCTCTATAAGATCACCCCTCATCCTCCTGCGCTCCTGGGAACAGCGACTCAACCTCGCCCTACAGCTCAGACCCTAGTCCTGGCAACATCCTCGTAAATCTTCTCTACACCCGCTCCAGCTTGACAGCATCTTTCCTATAACATGGTGCCCAGAACTGAACACAATACTCTAAATGCAGCCTCACCACCGTCTTATACAGCTGCAACATTTGTCGGCACTGGGCCTGTACTCGCTGGAGTTTAGAAGAATGAGGGGGGGACCGCATTGAAACATACAGAATAGTGAAAGGCTTGGATAGAGTGGTTGTGGAGAGGATGTTTCCACTAGTGGGAGAGTCTAGGACTAGAGGTCATAGCCTCAGAATTAAAGGATGTTATTTTAGGAAGGAGATGAGGAGAAATGTCTTTAGTCAGAGGGTGGTGATTCTGTGGAATTCATTGTGGAGGCCATGTCAGTAGATATTTTTAAGGCAGAGATAGATAGATTCTTGATTAGAACACGTGTCGGAGGTTATGGGGAGCAGGCAGGAGAATGGGTTTAGGAGGGAGAGATAGATCAGCCATGATTGAATGGCGGAGTAGACTTGATGGGCCGAATGGACTAATTCTACACCTATCACTTATGACCTTATGATAACATGACCTCCCAACTTCTATAGTCCAGACTCTGTCCTGTTTGATAATGGTGTTGTCTTGTGGTGTTGTTTCTCTGCCATTATTCCTTAATGAGGATCGGGAAACATTTGGTTTAGATAGCCCAGGGACTGGAACAAGCGGCTGCTCTGATCCCCATTGTACGTGGGCTGGGCCACCCTCAGACCCAATCCCAGGCTTGATCCATCCCTTCCAACTGCACCTACCTGTAATTTCCCCAGGCAAGCCCTTCTGAAAGTTGGAAGAAGGAACTGCAGATGCTGGTTTAAACTGAAGATAGACACAAAAAGCTGGAGTAACTCAGAGGGACGGCCGCATCTCTGGAGATAAGGAATGGGTGATGTTTCGGGTCGAGACCCTTCTTCAGACTGGTTAGGGATAAGGGAAACGAGAGATATAGACGGTGATGTGGAGAGATAAAGAACAATGAATGAAAGATATGCAAAAAAGTAACGATGATAAAGGAAACAGGCTATTGTTAGCTGTTTGTAGGGTGTAAACGAGAAGCTGGTGCGACTTGGGTGGGGGAGGGATAGAGAGAGAGGGAATGCTGGGGTTACCTGAAGTGAGAGAAATCAATATTCATACCACCGGGCTGTAAACTGTTCAAGTAAAATATGGGATGCTGTTCCGCCAATTTATGTTTAGCCTCACTCTGACAATGGAGGAGACCAAGGACAGAAAGATCTGTGTAGGAATGGGAAGGAGATTTAAAGTGTCCAGCAACCGGGAGATCAGGTTGGTTCACACGGGCTGAGCGAAGGTGTTCCACAAAACGATCGCCCAGTCTGCGTTTGGTCTCGCCGATGTATAAGAGTCCACATCTTGTACAACGGATACAGTAGATGAGGTTGGAGGAGGTGCAAGTGAACCTCTGCCTAACCTGAAAGGACTGTCGGGGTCCCTGGACAGGGGTGAGGGAGGAGGTTGCTGCCCTGGTCTTACCATCTATCTATCCCTCTAGAACACTAATAAAATAGCAGGCCAAAATGTGGACAGTGGAAATGTTGGAGACGTTGAATTTGGAAAGAATCAGATTTGTCCTAATGGACAAATACGAACTCTTTGAACAGATATGGTCTCCATATACAGAATATTTGAAGGGGTAGCTGTTCTTGGCACCACAACTCAATGGGTACCCAGCAGGATTAGATGAAAATAACTCTCTGTTTTTCTTTTTGATTTGTATACATGTCTCCATTGATATCGCTATTTGAAATTGTGTTATTCACTATTAAGATGTATACTATAATCTCTCTTTTTTTATATAATACTTTATTTTAATTAAATACATATAACAAGAATACATACATATATATATATTTTCTCCTCTCTTTTCTCTTTCTCTTTCTTTATAATCAAAATTATTATTTAATCACCATTCTTATTGATTAAAATCTATTCTTTTCTTTTTCTACTTTAAAAAAAAATAGAAGTTTATAAGAACTATTCGTAACATTCGTATACTTATTGAAATAAGTTGGTTGTGTATTTGAAAAGTTGCTATACTGTTGTTATGATGGATTCCTTTTAATAAAAATATTATTACAAAAGAAAAATAGCAGGCTCCTGCTTTCCCAAGCCTGCATCATAATTCAGTTTAGTTTAGAGATGCCGTTTGGAAACAGGCCCTTCGGCCCATCGACTCTGCACTGACCAGCAATCCCCACATATTAACACGATGCTACACACACTAGGGGCAATTTTACATTTATACAAAGCCAATTAACCTACAAACCTGTACATCTTTGGAGTGTGGGGGGAAAACTGAAGATCTCTGTGAAAACCCACGAGGGTCACGGGGAGAAGGTACAGGCAGCACCCGTAGTCAGGATCGAGTCCCGGTCTCTGGCGCTGTAAGGCAGCAACTCTGCCGCTGCGCCATCGTACCGCCACGTGATCACGGCTGATCTGCCCCAGATCTCCCTTCCTCGCAACGCAAGCTTTTCACTGTCCCTCGGTACACATGACAATAAACAAAACTGAAACCTTTGTTCCATGGTCCCGTGGCCCTCAATTCCCCTGACCTCTGGAAAGTATGTCTCCCCCTGTGCGTTGCAGCTCTTGCAGCGCAGCGCCTTGATCTCTGTGCCATCTCTCTCGTTTCCAGAGAATTCAAAACTGTGTGAGTGTGGCTTAGCACATGGCATTGGTGCATCAGGCAAAGACTATGCAGTAGGGGCCTTGTCTTGCACAAGCAACACTTTGCACAATATTGCAGTATTGGTCTGTCCTTGTGTATGACTGAAATACTCTTAGGTTTGGTTTCCCCTCAGGGCCCATCCCACTTTCACGACCTAATTCACGACCTTTTTTACTCGTGGACTTTTTTCATCAGGCTAGAAAAACGCCCCGACCTACTTACAATACAATACAATACCGTTTATTGTCATTTGAACCTCATTGAGGTTGAAACAAAATTTAGTTACTTGATGTCACGAGTACCTACGGTTAGCATCACAACTGGCTTCCACCTACCTACAACCTCGTGACGACCATCCTGCGAGTATGAGTCAAGGGCAAACTTGGCAGGGGTCGTGAATTAGGTTGTGAAAGTGGGACCGGCCCTTTAATATCCGTCTACAATCGTCTACAAAGCACTCAGATAAGTATTGTGGCAATATTTTTTTCCCTGTTAATTCAAATAAAATCTGCTGTAGGGTTTAGATTTTTTAGTGTAGAGATACAGCTCGGAAACAGGCCTTCGGCCCACCGAGCCCGTACCGACCAGCGATCCCCGCACGTTAATCTTACACGTGCTAGGGGCAATTTGCACTTGTAGCGAGACAAATAACCTATAAACCTTCGGAGTGTGGGGGGGAAACCGAAGATCTCGGAGAAAAGCCACGCAGGTCACTGGGAGAGGGTACAGGCAAACACCCCCATTGGCAGGATGGAACCCGGGTCTCCGGCGCTGTAAGGCAGCAACTCTACCGCCACGCCATATGCGACTCCTATTTTGCCGTGGAGCAGTTTCCCGAATTCATTGGACGTGTGTGTTTTAATTACACTGCAAACGTGCTGCAGCGTGTTCTGAAGGGTTGTTTCTGCTGTCTGGCATCTCTTCAGAGGCAGAGGCAGAATTACTGCTGTCATCAACTTACCAAGTTCATGAGCAGCAAATAGATGTGCACAAATTTGTTCGCAGAATTAAAACGCTGCCTACGGCTTTCGAGACCAGCCCTTCATCACGGCTGGATCCTGATGTTTTCTTGGTTGTGTGTGACATCTGTGCTGCATGCCTGCGAGAGCTTCAATCTCATTAATTACTTTTGGGACTATTTATGGGGTCTTGGTGTCAAGTTACAGAGGCTGCTTTCATTCAAATAATTATTTGTAGAGGTTCTGATTGAGTGCAGGATGTTATGTGGCTTTAATTAGGCTTCACTCAGGCAGCCTCTTCCATTACTGTGCGTTGCCTGCATGGTAAACTACGCTTTAATCGCTGCTGATTCACTTCACAGCTCGAGCTGGCGTGCTGCTAGTGTGACCCGCTTTATCTTGATCAATCCTCCACCAAACTAGTGACCAGGTGCAGTCCTTCTGAGCACCTGGCCAGCAATCGTGGCCGGGGTCTGAAGAAGGGCCACTCCTTCTCCCCACAGATGCTGCCTGACCCGCGGTGTTACTCCAGCATTTTGTGTCTGTCTTCGGCAATCTTTTAACCTGCGTACCTGCAGGTTTGCTCCTTGCAGTCCTGTCCTCGCTAGTGTGCCTCACTTTGGTGGCAATGGTAGCTGGCAGTGCCATTTCAAATCTCCAGGCTACAAAGGGAGGCCTGAAAGAGAGGTTTGTTAATTCAGTATATGTAAAAAACTGTGTGTGAAACATTTTGTTTCGCGTGTCCTGAAGTAACCCATTGGAAACGTTATTTTCACTCAGACTGAAGCTCCATGTTAATGTGCCGGATGGAATTCTCCTTAGTATTCATTCCGCACTAGTGTGCGGCCATAGAAATTAGACACAAAATGCTGGAGTAACTCAGCGGGACAGGCAGCATCTCTGGAGAGAAGGAATGAGTGACGATTTGGGCCGAGACCCTTCTTCAGACCATGCTCGGGCTGCCCAAGGATCATCGCATCCATGCCTGCAACTAGTAAGAAGAGACCTAATGTCAGGGGACTCGCCCTGGCTGGCAAAACAAAGCAGGAGGCAGCAGCAGCCCATTGCTCCCTCCACAAGATGCTCTACTTGGTGAGTCATCAACCTGTTGCAGCTTTTTTTGGTCTGACTGTAAGAGTTCAAGTGAGCTACATCACCTCATCCTGGTCCACAGGGATGATCTGATTTTATTTCTTGAGTGGCGGATGGCAGCATGAAAATAATCAACGAAAACTGGATATGTAGGGAGGAACTGCAGATGCTGGTTTAAACCGTAGACACAAAAAGCTGGAGTAACTCAGCGGGTCAGACAGCATCTCTGGAGAAAAGGAACGGATGATGTTTCTGGGTCGGTCTGAAGAAGGGTCTCGACCCGAAACGTCACCTAAACCTTTCTCTCCAGAGATGCTGTCTGACCTGCTGAGTTACTCCAGTTTTTGTGTCTCTCTTTGAAAACTTGATATACATCACTAAATATTCTGGCAATAATATTATTGCGGCCAGGAAACAGCAGGAATGGTTTTTATTGATGCATTGTCTGTTAACAATTTCAGAAATATTTGAACTTATTTACTATTATACTGGGAAACCTGATAGGGAGCAAGAGCGTAAGGTTTATAAAACTAAGTGGCTACTTGTCCCTGTTGCTTTCAATATGAAAGATGCTTTCACCATTTGAGGGCAAATCAGCTGCTTTGATAATTAGGAAATAATGAAAGGAGTCAGGATTCCAAAATAAATGATGTAATGTAATGGTTAACGCATCAATTAGAGGGGTCTGTTTCTTCATATAATGCTCAGTGATGCGAAGAATGTGTTGAAGGTTTCAACTGTAAATTATCCATGATGCACACAGTCTCCTGCCCAGAGAAGGGGAATCGAGGACCAGAGGACATAGGTTCAAGGTGAAGGGGAAAAGATTTCATACGAATCTGAGCGGTAACCTTTTTCACACAAAGGGCGGTGGGTGTATGGAACAAGCTAACGGAGGAGGTAGTTGAGGCTGGGGCTATCCCAACGTTTAAGAAACAGTTAGACAGGTACATGGATATGGACTAGTGTAGCTGGAACATGTTGGCCGGTGTCGGCAAGTTGGGCCGAAGGGCCTGTTTCCACGCTGTATGACTATAATTATTATTGAGTGCGGTTATTCTCAGCAATCCCATTTGCTGCTTTAATAAAAATAAATTAAAATAAAGTATTATGGATGTACCCTCCACTGTTGCATAATTTTATGTCTAGCTTCTTTCAAAGTTGTGAAAAATAATAATATGGTTAATGTGTGGATATACAGGTTGTTTTGAGGCCAAACTTTAATAAATATGGGAAGCTCTTAAGGCTCTGCCCCACTTTCCCGAGTTACTCACGAACTCTCCCGAGTTTTCCCCTTGATTCGAACTCTGGGAATGTCGGTAGCGAGTCCGTAGATGTTTCGTAGCGGCTCGTAATGCCAGCTGTAGGAACTCGGGGCATCAGGTAAGTCGGGACGTTTTTTTCAACATGTTGAAAAATGTCCACGAGTTAAAAAAGATAGCCCCGAGTACCTACAAACGGCTATTACCGTAATTCACCGAGTTCGAATCAAGGGGAAAACTCAGGAGAGTTCTTGAGTAACTCGGGAAAGTGGGACAGGGTCTTTACTTCGATCATTGTAGGATGGAACTGCAGATGCTGGTTTTACTGAAGATAGACACAGAATGCTGGAGTAACTCAGCGGGACAGGCAGCATCTCTGGAGAGAAGGGAAAGAAAAAAGGAGGGACATATATCTTGTTGCCCTTTGCACTGACTCTCAGTCTGAAGAAGGGTCTCAACCTCGAAATGTCACCCATTCCTTTTCTCTGGAGATGCAGTCTGCACCGCTAAGTTACTCCAGCCTTTTTGTGCCTGTCTTCAGTTTCAACCAGTGTTGACCTTGCAGTGAGCTGGTTTGAACTATATTGGCAGTCGGGGTGTGGAAATTGGCTTTGATGCCCATCTTTACAGAGGAGAGGGGCTTGTGAATGTTTGGTGTCCATTGATTGCTGCTGGCAGCTGCAAGTGAAGAAACTCTCAACTTCAAGCTGGGGGGAAGCCAATGCCTAGATCTTCACCACCTTAACAACTTCTCTTGATTTTTCACCACCTCCTGCAGATCAAAGGGGCAGTTGTGGGCACTCTCTTAACCCCCAGCTATGTTTGCTTATTATGTTGACTGCATGGAGAATTGGAAAATTCAGACTAGTAATTCTTGAAATATCACTGCCTCCACAATTTCTAAAGCCACCTCTTTCTGAACCCTTGGGTGCAGTCCATCTGGTCCAGGTGACTTATCTACCTTCAGCCCTTTCAGCTTCCCAAGCACCTTCTCCCTAGTAATAACCACTCCATAAACTTCCACCCCCTGACTCTCTTGAATTTCAAGCACGTTGCTGGTGTCTTCCACTGTGTAGACTGATGTTAAAAAAGTTATTCAACTCCTCTGCCATTTCTTTATTCTCCATTATCACTTCCCCTGCATCATTCTCCAGCGGCCCAACATCCATGCTTGCCTCTTTCTTGCTCCTTATATAAGCTCTTACTATCCTCTTTTATATTATTTGCTAACTTACCTTTGTATTTTATCTTTTCTCCCCGTCTTGCCTTTTTTGTTACCTTCTGTTAGTCTTTAAAAGCTTCCCAAACCTCAGGCTTCCCTTTCAAGTCATGGTCATAGCCAAGAGGTCCAGGGCAGTTGGCCTCCAATGTCGAAAAAGGCAGCGACATTTTCTACCACATTTTAAAATTATCTCAAAGTCATAGTCAGAGTCAATTTTATTCGTCACATGCACCTGAAGGTGCAGTGAAATGAATTTGCCAGCAGCGATACACTTAAAAAGAACACACAATACACAATAAAATTTAACACAAACATCCACCACAGCATTCTTCACTGTGATGCAAGGCACAAAGTTCAGCCAGTCCTCCCCCTTTGTTCACCTGTGGTCGGAGCCATGAACCCTCCGTAGTCGCCGCTACGGACGGCCCGATGTACAGGCCCTCTTGTCGGGATGATCCAAACTCCGACGTCGGGACGGTCGAACGCTTGGAGCGCCCGAATCGGCATTTTCCTACCGGAGACCGCGGCTTCAGGATGTTATAGGCCGCAGGCCGGCGGTGGGATCTCTTCTCAGGTGATCCCCGGCAAGGGATCCCAGACTCCGGATGGTAAAGGCCCTGTCCCACGGTTCCAAGAGCTCTCCCGAGTTTGCCCTGATTCGAACTCGGAGATTTATCGTAATGGCCGCTCGTCGGTATTCGGGGCTCTCGTGGACATTTTTCAACATGTTGAAAAATCTTCACGAGTCTTCCCGTGCTTACCTGCCGTTAGCGAGTCTTCCCAAGTACCTGCCATTAGCGTGTCGAGCCGCTAAGAGACGCCCCGAGCTCCGACGTACCCGCTACGTTCATTCTCCGTGCTTACCATGAGTTTGATTTTTTTTAAACTCGGGGGAGCTCTTGGAATGAACTCGTACCATCGGACAGGGCTATAGGTCCACGCCCGCGGCTAGAAAATCCGCAGACCACAGCCCCATGATGTCAAAGTCACCAGGCCAGCGATCGGAGCACTCCTTTCTGGCGACCCCCGGCAAGGGTTCGCCCCCGCTCCGCAATGGAAAAGGTCCACGCTGCGCCCGCTGCTTTATCTCTGGTCCAGACTCCGGGAAAGGGCGCTCCACTCCATGCTGTTAGGCCACGAGGGAGGCAACATGGAAAAAGCCGCCTCTCCGTCGAGGAGGCGACCGAAAGCGGTTCCCCTCTTCCACACAAGACACACCGACTCACTAAAAAAAACAAAATAAGTCGAAATAACGCACACACTGCTGCATTCTCCGGGGTTAATACAAAACCATACGGGGCCAAAGACTCCTGTGCACACAAATGGAGTGTGATTAGTTTTATTGACATTGGGAGCATCAAAAGAATCTGGAACTTCTGTGCATTTTTCTGAGAGAAACAGTGAAAGTTGTTGCAAATAATGAAAGTAAAATAGTGGTTCAATGGTGTTTTTATTGTCACGTGCGAACACACAGTGACATCATTCTCTTGCAGACGGTCCAGCAAAGTATTGCCAAACGGGAACACAATCCCTGATCGGCAAAGTGTACAGAAGTAGTCTACTGTGCCGGTATGCAAGGGAAGCCAGGTTTGGGCACCCTTTTCAAAGCGCAATCCATGCTCTAGTTCAAATACAGGACAAGGGCAGTCCCGTACGGGACAAATCAGTTTAGCCCAATATACGGGATGTCCCGGTTAATACGGGACAGTTGGCAACCCTAGCCCCAGGGGCGCCTCCAGTAGCCGACCTTGAGCGGTGGCCCAGATCCCAGTCCTCTCTCCTCTCCTCCCGCCATGCTCCTCCGCCGGCACATCCGTCGTTGTCACCGGCTCCATCCTCCCAGTCTCTGACGTTTGGGGGATGAGCAGGCACCGGCTTGGTGGGTTCACCCTGGAGGCTGCAGCCCACCTGGTCCTTGTGTTCAGCAGCAGGGCTGTCTCAGTGGCTCCCCCCCCCCCACCTTCAGGCAAGCCCCGAGCTTCCGCTGGATGTATAAAATCATGTAATGGATGGTAAGATTCAGGATCCCTAACCAGTCTGAAAAAGGGTCCTGACCCGAAACATCACCCATTCCTTCTCTCCAGAGATGCTCCCTGTCCCGCTGAGTTAAAGGCCGGTCCCACTTGGCCGTCATTTGCGACTCATTACGCGTCATATGTAAAATAGGTCGACTCATCGTTACGCGTGACATCGCGCGCAAATCACGCGTCATCACGCCGTCTGGTGCGCATGACCTCATTAGAATACCCTGCGGTGCGCGGCGACGCATGGTTACGCACGGTGACGTAACCGTGCGTCACCACTCAATACACATGAGACGTCGGGACGCCAGCGTGCGATGCCAATGCGTCAGCAATACGTACGCAATACGTCACGCGAGGATTTCGTACAGGACGAAATCATGGTGCGTGCGCGATACCGCGCGCAACTCCACACTCCTCCACGCCTCTCCATGCGCCCATCCCGCGCTACCCACACGCTACCCGTGCGTCACAAACGCGTCGACCTATTTCACATATGAGGCGCAAATGACAGCCAAGTGGGACAGGCCCTTAACTCGAGCATTCGGTTTAAACCAGCATCTGCAGTTCCTTCCAACACAAATTCAGGATATGTTAGCTTGTACCCGTAAACCTCTTTGAAAAAAAATCTATAGTCATATATTGGTTAATTACCAAATTGAGGGATTTCGTTTTAGATATGTGACTGTTTCTTTATAATTTCTCCAATCAATAATAAAAGTATTTGCAACATAATTCAAACCTATTTTTTTTTATATTCCTGTTTTGTTCAATATTGACTTCTTCTCTTGGTTCTAATTCTCAAATATTTTTCAATACATCTCCAATATTATTTATTCTTTGGTGAAATGCCCCTTTTTGTTATGCAAAAGACTTGGCTCCCAAGGGGACCATTAAGCAGGGTGTGGTGTGCTTCAGTTAGCTCCCCTTCACAGTGCTGTGTAGATTGTCTTTGTCTGAAGTAGAGCCAGACAGTGGAACATCAATGTGGATATTTAGAGGCTGGATTCCAATTCTCACTCAGGTAATTTTATTGAATATATTTGGTACAATAAGTGCAAATGGCTTACGGGATTGAAACAAAAAAACTATTGTGTTTGATTTACGTGAGAAATTAATGGGGCTGATTGGGGATGATCAGCCATGATCACAGTGAGTAGCGGTGCTGGCTCGAAGGGCCGAATGGCCTACTCCTGCACCTATTGTTTATTGTCTATTGACAGAGTAATTGGTGGAAATTGATGTGAAAGATACCTGTTTTAACTTGGGATGTTTTGATGGAAATTATACTTTGTGAGCCATTTCTGTTGAAACTGTATAAAGCAACTGGAATCGGAGAATTATGAAAAAATTGTGAAAAATTGCTATTTCGCTGAAAAGAACGGAGTCACTGAAATGAAACTCGACTGGTTCCAAGACAAAGGTCCGGCCGGAAGCATCGTCCGTCGGTCCCCTCCACGGATGCAGCCTGACCTGCTGCGTTCCTCCAGCACTTTCTCTCGTTCCTTCTCCTGTATCTTTTATCGAAGATGGGAGGTTTCTCTGTTTGTAACCCAAGAGCTTAGCAGTAATTCGGTGCGCGTCTGTTTTGGTAGACTATTCCACAAAAGAATAATCAACTTGTGAAGCAGATCACAAAAGATAGACGCAAAAAGCTGGAGCAACTCAGCGAGACGGGCAGCTCCTCTGGATAGAAGGGATGGGTGACGATTCGGGTCAAGAATGTTTTATTGCCATATGACCCAGATAGAACAATGAAATTCTTACTTGCAGGAGCACGACAGAATATGCAAACATACTGCTCTGTAAATAATATAATAAACAAAAAGGAAATTCAATATGTGTGTATATAGTATACACACGTACTCACATATACACATATACATGCAGCGATAAAGTTGCTGTCTTGTAGAAAATACAGAGCCGGAGACCTGACTACGAGCGCTGTCTGTACGGACTTTGAACGTTCTCCCCGTGACCTGCGTGGGTTTTTCTCCGAGACCTTCGGTTTCCTCCCGCACTCCGAAGACGTACATGTTTGTAGGTTAAATGGCCTGGTTAATGTAAAAAATGTCCCTAGCGTGTGTGTGTAGGATAGAGTTAATATGCGGGGATCGCTGGTCGGCGCGGACCCGGTGGGCCAAAGGGCCTGTTTCCACGCTGTATCTGTAAACATACATATGGGTATAAATAAACACACAAGCACGCCTACACACAAAAACCCAAACAATAATAATCGAGATCCTTGTTCAGACTGAGAGTCAGGGGGCGAGGGAGATAAGGAAGGGTAAGGTGTGAAAACGAGACATCAAAGGGGATGAAGTTCAAGGAAAATGCTGGGGAAGGTGACAATGAGGCATACAAAGATAAAATATAATCGGGAGGACGTTCAAACTAGTTGGAGATCTAGAATGGGGGAGGAATGGAGAGGGAGATCTCAAACCCAGTCCTGTATCTTCATTCTAAACTGGGGCTTCTGAATGACGGCAAAGATGGTTTTGGCTAGTTGGTCTCAGGTGCTCCTTGCACGAGGTCACCTAACTCGGTTCCGTACAACAACCCGCAACTTCATTACATTTGCAATCATTCAAACCTCTCCTGTTTTAAGAACAAATACTTCAGCAATTCAGTGCTGTATCAACTCAATGCGAACTGAAACAAAACTGGAAAGGAAAGTTCTGAAAGTTCTTTGGCCCGTTACCTTGCTTAGTTTATCATCTGTTCATTCTTTCCTCCAGAGTGCCGAGCACATGAGCACGTTCTGCCGGAGCTTCCACGAACTGCACCCTTCAGATATGGCGGGGCAGAAGGAAAGCCTTGATCAGCCTCTCAGACCAATGACACGGCATCTCTCTGATGCAGAAAGGCTTCGGAAAGTTATCCACGAACTAATAGACACGGAGAAATCCTACGTAAAGGTATGTGGGGAGTTTAAATGGATGGCATGTATTTATTGCTGTTAGTGAAATGAAGCTTTCGAAAATAATTGCTGGTGCTTCATTCTTTGCGGTTTTCTTGACAGCCTGCTCTCACGATACCTCTGACACTTGTTATCAAGCAACTGAATCATCCTTCCACAAGCGGGGAGCAGGGCTGAACTACTATCTACCTCATTGGTGACCCTTGATCGGGCTTTACCTTGCATTAAATGTTTTGGTCTATCATGTATATCTACACACTGTGAATGGCTCAATTGTAATCATGTATTGTCTTTCTGCTGACGGGCTAGCACGCAACAAAAGCTTTTCACTGTACCTCGGTACACGTGACAGTAAAGTAAACTTGCTAAGATCCATTTCCACAGAGAAGCTTCGCTTGACTATTTCATCCATTTTCACATGGACCGTTACTGAAGTATTTGGTGTTGAGAGGTCCTAGGAGGTCACTGGAACTCTCCTTCGTGCTCGAGGGAAGTTCCCGCATACTCGGCGCCTCAGTTTGGTCGAGGAAAATTTTTCAGCATGTTGAAAATATTACCGCGAGTAAAAACTGGTCGGCTTGGTTCTTTTGAACTCGTCGTGCAGTGGAGTGGGGTCGCCATGTTGTTATAGGCAGTTGAGGGAGGCAGCCGTAGGCAATCTCCTTCGCTGACCGGGCATTTTAACATAGAAACATAGAAATTAGGTGCAGGAGTAGGCCATTCAGCCCTTCGAGCCTGCACCGCCATTCAATATGATCATGGCTGATCATCCAACTCAGTATCCCGTACCTGCCTTCTCTCCATACCCTCTGATCCCCTTAGCCACAAGGGCCACATCCAACTCACTCTTAAATATAAATATTTTAATTGGCTCATTGGAGTTTTCAGGACCAAGGAAAACCGACCGGTAGGTTAAATGCCAGCTAAACTTTATTAAACGTTGTCTGATTTCTTAAAAGTGTTCCCCCCCCTTCTCCCCCCCCCTTCTCCCCCCCCCCTTTCTCCCCCCCCCTTCTCCCCCCCCCTTTCTCCCCCCCCCTTTCTCCACCCCCCTCTTTCTCCCCCCCCCCCCCTTTCTCCATTGTTAGCTGTGTTTAAGAAGGAATTGCAGATGCTGGAACAATCAAAGGTAGACAAAAGATGCTGGAGAAACTCAGCGGGTGAGGCAGCATCTATGGAGAGAAGGCAACTTTTCAGGTCGAGACCCCTCTTCAGACTAATGTCGGGGGGGGGGGGGGTGCTAAGTGAGAACGAGTACAAACAGTGATTCTTATTGTGGGGTTCCAACTGATGTCCTAATGGGGCTACCTTATTTCCAATTAAATAAATAAATGGTTACATTTGAACCGTTCAGACTATGCCGATGTGGTTATTTATCTTCTAAAACCCCCAGAACGCCAGATTTGATATATCACTAAACCCACATAAATGCTAAGAGAACATCTAGCATCACGATTAGCTATTGCCAAGTAGTAGACTGAGAGCTTATATGAAGGGCCTCAGTGTACTGGGAGCAGCAAAAATCATGTGCATCTATTCGAGCTTGTGTGAATCTTGCAACATAACATATCTACATTGATTTTACTGAGCCTAGGTTTTCTACTGTTAAATTATTGTTTTAAAAGTGCCAACATTGTATCTGTTCAGAATTGTATTGCACATTCATAATAGTTGTGAATCTCTCCAATATTTCATGGAGGCATCTGATAGTTTGATCTCCTTGGATTTTTTGTGGGAACATTAATAAACTGGGATACTACATGTGGTGAAAGTCAATGACTGAAGGGTTTGTTGTGCATTCCTTGCCTCAAACTGACATGGCAGGTTCACAAGTTGACAATGTGAACCCTGGCACGTGGCCCTTGAGGGTTTTAGTTTAGGTTAGAGACACAGCGCGGAAACAGGCCTTTCAGCCCACCGGGTCCGCTCCGACCAGCGATTCCCGTCCACTAACTCTATCCGACACACACTCGGGACAATTTTACTTTCACACCAAGCCAATTATCTTCCTCTTTGGAGTGTGGGAGGAAGGGGAGGACCTCGGAGAAAACCCACCCAGGTCACGGGAAGAACGTACAAACTCCGTACAGACAGCACCCGTGGTTAGGATCAAATCCTGGCCTCTGGCGCTGGAAGGCAGTATCTCTACCACTGCGTCACCTTGCTATTCAAAAGTCAATGTTGTTCGGCAAGTAATTTAATTCCACCTGCATTAGATCTGATGTGGGCAGCCACCTTGAGGGGAATACATTCAATTACTCCAGATGAGATGTACTAATCTCTGGAGAGTGAGCTATAAATAAGACTTGAAATCTTCTCTGGCTTGTAACGTTATGAACAATACAACATCAGACAAAGGAGTTTTTGCTGTTAGAGCGACAGTGATATTTTTGCTATCCTATGATCTAAAGGAAAGCAGATGAAAAATGTCACTGCTAATTGTGAAGATTACTATTTAATCTCGTCCTACAATTCATCATTGGAGCAGATATTTCTGTTTCATTAAATATACCTCCGATCTGTTTGCTGGCCGATGGAATGAAATGTACTTGGAGTCATTGAGTGATACAGCGAGGAAACAGGCCCTTCGGCCCAACTTGCCCACACCGGCCAACATGTCCCATCTACACTAGTCCCACCTGCCCGTGTTTGGTCCATATCCCTCCAAACCTGTCCTGTCCATGTACCTGTCCAACCAGTAAGGTGAAGGGATAAGGATGACAAAGTAAAGGAACCTTGGATGACTAAAGGGCCTGTCCCACTTGGTGATTTTTTTTCGCCGACTGCCGGTGTCATTGACTGGCGTATCAGGGTCGCCGAAAGATTTTGAACATTTCAAAATCCAGCGGCGACTAAAAACATGTTGAGGCGACACTTGAGGAGTCACCGCCGCGACTTTTTCGGTGACCTAATACGTCAGTCAACGACGCCGACAGTCGCCGAAAAAATTGCCAGGGGAGAGGCCCTTCAAGGGGTTGTAGATTTGATCAAAAGGAAAAAGGGAGCGTATGCAGGGTTTAAGAGGATGGAATCAGACAGGACCTTTGAGGAATATAAAGAGAGAAGGAAATAACTCAAATGGGCAATTAGGGGTCAAAATGGACCACAAAATGGCTTTGGTGAGTCAGATGAAAGAAAAATTGCACAACATTTTATATCTATGTTATCAACACAAGGGCAACCAGGGAGAAGAGAATTTTGTTTGGCGTCTGGGGACGTGGGTGAGGTACTAAGCAAGTACTTTGCATCTATTCAAACCAAGAAGAAGGAATTGGAGGACAAGAGAAGTAAGTGTGGAGAACATTAATATACAAGGGATAGTTTGAGTTTGAGAAGGAGGTGGCATTTGGGCTCTTGATCAATCGCTAGGACCTGATGGGATTTATCCCAGGTTATTGAGGGAGGCAAGAGACGGGATTGCAGGAGCCTTGCCGAAGATCTTAGGTAGACAAAAATGCTGGAGAAGCTCAGCGGGGGTGAGGCAGCATCTATGGAGTGAAGGAAATAGGCAACGCTACGGGCCGAAACCCTTCTTCAGACGAAGATCATTGCGCCTTTGCTAGCCACAGGTGAGATCTGGAGGAATTGAGAGTAGCTAATGTTGTTCTTTTATTTAAGCAGGGAAGTAGAGTGAATCCAGGGATTTATAAGCAGTAAGCCTCACGTCAGTGGCAGGGAAGCTATTGGAGGGGATACTACAGGGTAGGATTTACTCCCATCTGGAGGAGAATAGGTTAATTAAGGACAATCAACATTGTTATTTTATACGGCAGGTCATGTCTTACTAACGATGGAGTTTTGTGAGGAGGTGACGAAGGTGATGGATGACCTGCCGTGTAAATCACCTACGGCAGGGTCTTGTCTACGTGGATGATAGCATTTGATAAAGTCCCCATGGTAGGCTGATCCAGGTTTAAGATGCGCAGCAATAACAATTAGATGGTTGTATGGATTCATGACTGCCTTAGACTAGACAGAGGGTTGTTATTGAAGAGCAGTATTCAGGCTGGAGGTCTGTGACAGGTGGAATTACACAGGGATCTGTTCAGTTTGTGATATATATGAATGCCATGGATGCAAACCTGGATGGGTTGGCTAGTAAGGATGAAGGTAACACCAAGCTGGCTGGAGTCACAGACTGTAGAGAAGGCTGGGATATGGATCAGCTACAGAAATGGACAGAGAAATGGCAGATGGAGTTTGTTCGGATGCAAGCGCAAGGTGTTGTGGCGCCACCTGGTGGTCAAGCCACTTGCTGATCGAACCCTTGTCACCAGAACTGGAACGGTCACGCGACTGCGTTTGGCGGGAAGGGAATGTCATGAGCTAAGGGATGTGTCCCACAACAACAGCAGACACTTAGCTCGAGAGCGCGGTCAACAACCTCGCCCAACAGCAGCAACAATGACTTTATGTTAGAGCGTGCCAAACTCACACGTATGCCAAACCTGGAATGTCTTAATAAAATCAACCTGTGTACGCGGCGTTTGGACTCTCTACAGTGTTGTACTTCGGGAGGTGAAATGTAAGGGAAAAGTATACCGTTAATGTGTGACCCTCAACAGCATTGATGTGCAGAGGAATGTTGGTTCCAAGTGCATAGATCCTCGAAAGTGGCGACTCAAGTAGATAGAGTGATAAAGGAGCCATATGGCATGCTTGCCTTCGTAGGTCGGTGCATTGAGCACCAGAGTCAGGAAGGCATCGTGCAGCTTCATCGGACTTGGGCTCGGCTACATTTGGAATATTGCGTTCAATTTTTGTAACCCCGTTACAGGAAGGATGTGAAGGCTTCGGAAAGGGAGCGGGGGAGGTTTACCAGAATGTTGCCTGTGGGTATTAGCTGCAGGGAGAGATTAGAGAGACTTGGGTTGTTTTCTCTGGAATGCCATACATTGAGTGCAAACGTGATAGAGACTTATAAAATGATGAGAGGCGTAGATAGGTCAGGCAGCCAGAACCTATTTCCCAGGATGAAAAAACCAAATACTGGAAGGCATAGCTTTAAGGTGAGAGGGGCAAACTGTAAAGGAGATGTGTGGGGCAAGTCTTTTGCACGGAGGGTGATGAGTGCCAGGAGCCTGCTGCCAGGGATGGTGGTTGAGGCAGATACGATAGTGGCATTTAAAAGCCTTTTGAATAGACATATGGATATGCAGGGAGTGGAGGGATCTGGATTATGGTAAATAAACAGTGGTCTTGGCATCATGTTCACCTCAGACATTGGAAGCCAATGTGGCTTTTCTTGTGCTGTACTGCTATCGAGTGATACAGTGTGGAAACAGGCCCTTCGGCCCAACTTGCCCACACCGGCCAACATGTCCCAGCTACACCAGTCCCATCTGCCCACGTTTGGTCCATATCCCTCCAAACCTGCCCTATCCATGTACCTGTCTAACTGTTTCTTAAACTTTGGGATAGTCCCAGCCTCAACTACCTCCTCTGGCAGCTTGTTCCCTACACCCACCACCCTTTGTGTGAAATTGTTACCTCTCAGATGCTTATTAAATCTTTTTCCCCTTCACCTTAAACCTATGTCCTCTGGTCCTCGATTCCCCTACTCTAGTCGAGAGACTCTGTGCATCTATCCTATCTTTTTTTTCTCATGATTTTCATACAAGATGTCTGAATAAATAAGCTACTTTTCATCAGCAAATTGAACAAAAATGTTAATTAATTGGGATATTCATAAAGAACCAAGGCCTTTAAGTCATGTTAAGGGGCTGTCCCACTGCGGTGACCTAATCTGCGAGTTTAGAGGAGTTGGCTCTCGACTCAAACTCGCAGCATGGTCGACACAAGGTCCTATGAGGTCAATGGAACTCTCGTTCATGCGCGAGGGAAGTTCCCGCATACTCAGCACGTAGAAAAAAATTTCCACGAGTAAAAGTTGGTCGGCAGGGTTCTTTTTTTTTACTCGTAGTGCAGTGGAGTGGGGTCGCTAATTAGTTACAGGCAGTTGAGGGCAGCCGTCGCTGACCGGGCATTTTGCTTGGCACATTGGAGTTTTCGGGACCAGGGAAAACCGACTGGTAATGTAAAAAAATGCCTGCTAAACTTTATTATCTATATACTTTTAAAACTGTGTGTGTGTGTGTGTGTGTTTATTTGTTTGTGTGTGTGTGTGTGTGTGTGTGTGTGTGTGTGTGTGTTTATTTGTTTGTGGGTGTATGTCAGATTAGATTTTCAGATTAGATTTTTGGCCTTTGATTCGTTGGTCCGCCAAAACCACACGCAAAAACTCCGAGATTTTTTCCATTTCGCTAGCGATTTCACTTTTACATTCGCAAATCCACTCATTACATTTAGACATTTTTATGTACACATTTTAAAATAAAATCCTTCCCCCCCCCCCACTCACTCATTTTGTCGCCTCCTGCTGGCCAGCGACCATAACGACTGCTGACGTCCGACTCTCCTCCAAAAACGCCGACTTTTTTAACATTTCTCTGGCGAGTTTACTTCCTACACTTGCCCCCCCCCCCCCCCCCCACCCCCCCCACCTACCCCCAACATGCGCTGGCATTTGGCTCTCTGACTCCTCCCTGTTCTGTGTTCCTCTCTGAATGAGCAAGTTCTGCAGATCCGGAGGACAGGCGAGATCCTGGGGAGGTGAAGAGGGGGAGTGGGGGGATTGAGGGAGAGGAGGGAGGGTGAGGGAGGAATGGGGGAGGTGAGGAGAGTGTGCGAATAGAGGGAGAGGAGTGGGGTGATAGGGAGTGGGGAATAGATGGACTGCTCCCCCCCCTCTCCCCCTCCCTCTCCACTCTTCCCCCTCTCTCCCCTACCCCATCTCCTCCTCCCTCCCTACTCTTCCCCCTCTCCCCTATCTCATCCCTCCTGCCCTCCCTCCTCCCGTCCACCCCTCCCCTACCCCTTTCCCTCCACCCCATCCCTTCCCTACCCTACCTTCCCCCCCCCCACCTCTCCCCCTCCCCCCTTCCCTTCCCCCGTCTCAGCCCCCTCTCTCCCCCTCTCTCTCCTCCCCTCTCTCTCCTCCCCTCTCTCTCCTCCCATCTCTCTCACCCCTCCTCCCCCACCCTCCCACCTCACTCACCCTCCCTCACCCTCCCTCCTTCTCCTCCTCCCCTCCACCCCCTCTCCCTCTGTCTCTTGCCCTTCTGTTTCCACCCCTTTCTCTTTGTCTCTCCCCATTCTCTCTCTGCTCTCATTCTCTAACCCCCCCCCCCCCCCCCCCCAGAAGCGCCTGCGAGTTGGGGGCTATGCGCCAGTGGATAGGGCCGGTTATGGGATAAAATGAGCAAATTAATAATATTAATATAATATCAAGGGGGGTTGTTAGCATGTGTGCGTGGGGGATAGTTAGTGTGTGTGATGCCGCAAGGGGAGTGAAGGGGGGGGGAAGAAGGAGTGGAGACACCTTTAAGAAGTACTAGACCAAGTGCAGACCCGTTGGGTCTGTTCCCCCAACGTGTGCAGCCCCCCCTCCCCCGCAACCACATGTTGGGGGAACAGACCCAACGGGTCTGCACTTGGTCTAGTACTTCTTAAAAGTGTCTCCACTCCTTCTCCACTCCTTCTCCACCCCTTCTCTCCCCCCTTCTCTCCCCTTCTCTCCCCTTCTCTCCCCTTCTCTCCCCTTCTCTCCCCTTCTCTCCCCTTCTCTCCCCTTCTCTCCCCTTCTCTCCCCTTCTCTCCCCTTCTCTCCCCTTCTCTCCCCTTCTCTCCCCTTCTCTCCCCTTCTCTCCCCTTCTCTCCCCCTTCTCTCCCCTTCTCTCCCCTTCTCTCCCCTCTCCCCCTCCCCCCGCACTCTCTAAAGGACAGTGTACACTGTGCAGCCGTCCTGTTCATCGCGGGTGTGAATTTCAGACAGCGCTCCCCCGCTTTCCCTGGTCCCCGCGCGCGCGTATGTTTGTTTGTGTCCCCTCGAGCTTGAAGGTCGAAGACACTCTTCTGAACTTGCAGATTAGGTTGCCGCAGTGGGATAGCCCCTTAACAGACCATTTTATAGTCTGCATCTCCTCATAACATTCATACTGGCTGAGAGGGGTCAGAATTGGCATTCATCTCTTTTATCATTTTATGTTTTTAATATACTATCAAAACATTTTAATATAGAGACTACAGAAGTACAAAAGCAAGATAAGGTGGAGATATTTTGAAGATATTATGATGCTCTTGAAATAATTTGACAAGCACAGCTTTTATTTATTCAGTATGTTTTAAATTGAATCGGTTCTCATTTATCTCAGCATGTCTCTCAGTTAAATCGCCACCAACAAACTCATCCAGTGAAATGAGGATGGGGTATAGTCCAAGAGGGAAGAATTTATTCCACTTGTGGAATGCAACACTGAAAAGTAGACGCACAGAGTTCCTTGCCCCCAGAGTTGGTGAATCGAGGACCAGAGACATAGGTTTAAGGTGAAGGGGAAAATAGTTAATAGGAATCTGAGGGGTACCTTTTTCACACAGAAGATGGTGGGTGTGTGGAACAAGCTGCCAGAGGAGGTAGTTGAGGCTGGGATAACCGCAACATTTAAGAAACAGTTAGACAGGTACATGGATAGGACAGGTTTAGAGGGATATGGACCAAATGCGAGCAGGTGGGACTAGTGCAGCTGGGACATGTTGGCCGGTGTGGGCAAGTTGGACTGAAGGGCCTGTTTCCACACTGTATCACTCTAAGTACATGTCATTCCATCGGGCAGCAAACAGATCGGAGGTATATTTAATGAAACAGAAATATCTGAATTCCAATGACGAATTGTAGGACGAGATTAAAAAGTAATCTTCACAATTAGCAGTGATATTTTTCATCTGCTTTCCTTTAGATCATAGGATAGCAAAATTCAGTTTTCTACTGATAGCTAGTGTCTAGATGATCGATGGTTGGTATGGACCTGGTGGACCGAAGGGCCTGTTTCCATGTTGTACCTATAAACGAAACTAATCTTAAAAACTGCGATATCGTCAACTGTGTAAATTCATAAATGGGTATTGCAATTGTGTAATGAAATGTACATATTATAATATTTGCCTGCTGATTAACTGTGGTTTGATGCCCAAGTCATTGCAGTGATGGGTGTAGAATTAGGCCATTCGGCCCATCAAGTCTACCCCGCCATTCAATCATGGCTGGTCTATCTCTCCCTCCTAACCCTATTCTCCTGCCTTCTTCCCATCACCTCCGACACCCGTGCATCAGGAATCTATCAATCTCTGGTTGTATTGCATTGGTAATTGTTCAGAATGGTTAGCATCACTCATCAACTATGCTGTGCTGTTTTGTAGTAGCCACGATCCTGTTGAGCTCAAAGTTCCCTCTTCAATGTAATAGATATCTTAAAACACCTGGGCATCATTATACGATTGTATTATCAATTTGGGGCTGAGGCAGTCATCATAATCAATCTGAGTTTTATGCTGGTGGAGGTACATCTGCATCTTGCAATGAGATCAGTGACTTGTAATCACCAATATTTTCTGAAACACATGCATCACTTTCCAGTAAAATGTGTGGAATTTGTACAAGACGTTAAAACTCGTCTTGTTGAGTCCTATTGTCTGCACTCCTTCTCACCGAGGACACAGCTAACAGTGGCCTGTTTCGTTTATCATCGTTACTTTTTTGCATATTTTTCATTCATTTGTTCTATATCTCTCTACATCTCTCCGCTTCCAGCAGAGGTGGTGGAGGCAGGATCGATTTTAACATTTGAAAGTAAAGTGGATAGGTATATGGACGTGAAGGGAATGGAGGGGTATGGTCTGAGTGCAGGTAGATGGGACTAGGGGAAAACAAATGGTCGGCACGGACTGGAAGGGCCGAGAGGGCCTGTCTCCGTGCTGTAATTGTTATATGGTTATATGGTTACATCACTGTCTTTATCTCTCATTTCCCTTCCCCTGACTCTCAGTCTGAAGAATGGTCTCGACTCAATATTTTGCCTAATCCTTTTCTCCTGAAATGCTGTCTGACCCGCTGAGTTACTCCAGGTTTTTGTGTCTATCTTCGGTTTAAACCAGCATCTGCCGTTCCTTCTGACACAAAATGTGTTAAATTTGACTCCATTTTTTTCTTTATTAATTGTGAAAACTAGTATTTTAATTTAATTTTCCTCTTCTTACGGCATCTCGCCTGTTGCATTTTTATGATGCCATCTCTAAATGTACAACTTTTCAATTAAATTGCTGTTTCTTTTCCTCCACTTTGCCTATTATTATCAACCTTCCCATTTCTGCTCGTGCTCTCAAACTTAATAATTAATTGACATCCATATTCATATTTCTTGAAGTTCAGTAATCTGCGTCTAATTGGTTTTTCCGTTCCGTACCACACTGCGGGAGACCCTTCCCCTGTGATGCATCGCCATAACGACCTCCTCTTGGATCCAGGTCTTGGATACTGAACCAAATGCCTGCGATTTTTAAACTATCGTCCAGGAAAATAGTCGTACATTCTACTCCTTCAATCTCACTGCCCACTGGTCTCCTGCCTCCCGGGTGGGAAAGATTTTGAGAATTGCCCATTTTGATTCGTTTTATCTGGAACTCCACATATCATACATTTTTGGTTTTTTGGCAATGCTGAATATTGTTCAACCTTTGTTCAAAGTTACGTCCCTTCCATCTGAAGTAATATTCAGTTCTTTCCCATTTCGTTAATGAGCAAAATGAGATCGCTAGTCTGTGTAGCGGAAGGCTGTGGAGGCCAAGTCAGTGGATATTTTTCAGGCAGCGAGATAGATTCTTGATTAGTACGAGTGTCGGGGGTTATGGGGAGAAGGCAGGAGTATGGGGATAAGAGGGAAAGGTAGATCAGCCATGATTGAATGGTGGAGTAGACTTTATGGGCCAACTGGCCTAATTCTGCTCCAATCATCTTATAAAATGCAAAGTTTAATGTGCAGACCTACCAAAGTCTGGAATGGATGGTATACAGATACAACGATAATGGTACATGCATCACTATTCCTCTGAGTATATATGATGATCAAGAGCAGACATTAATTTTAAGAAATGTTATTTCATTTCCCTTTTTAAAGGCATCTAATTTTGCACTTGAAGTGGCAAATATTTTTCATTGGAATTTTGGCTATTTCAGACATGCCATGCTGATGTCAAAAGTTGGAGTCAAGAGTGTTTTATTGTCATGTCCCTCCCAGATAGAACAAAGAAATTCTTACTTGCAGCAGCACAACAGAACAATCCTCAAGGGCCAGTCCCACTTGGCCGTCATTTACGCGACTGGCCGGTAGTGACTGACGCGCAACGGTTGCGCTTGTCATCATGCGTCCGCACAGCCGTCTGGAGCGCGTGACGTCATTTGAAGATGGACACAAAATGCATGAGTTGGCCGGCTGCTGGATACTTCTTCGGCGATAGCATCTGCAGTTCCTTCTTGAACACCTAACTCATATTAGTTCCACGCAGTTGGAATACAAAATAAATTTTTCATTTTCTCATTCTGCAGTGTTCCCAAATCAAATTCACAGGGGTTTAGTGTGTAAACCAACTGACTCCGTTGTCCCTTCGGTCTACAAAGTATTAATACTAGGAGATGCAGATGGAATGCATGCATGTTCTCAACTTAAATCAGTATTTCTGAACTCAACATAGAACAAGTTCACATTGTTATGTAGGAAGGAACTGCGGATGCTGGTTTAAACCGAAGATAGACACAAACAGCTGGAGTAAATCAGCAGGTCAGACAACATCTCTGGAGAAACGGAACAGGTTTCTATAATGTGCCTGTCCCACTTAGGTGATTTTTTGGGTGACTATAGGCGACTGCCGCAACATTTTCAACAATTAAAATTTTTTGGCGACAGTGGAGACTATTTTTGTTGATGTAGGTGTTGTCGTAGGTTGTCACCAGGTGTTGTAGGTGAATTCCATTAAAACTAGTCCCAGGCAGTCGCCTAAGTGGGACAGGCACTTAACTCTCTATATCACCGCCTATATCTCTCGTTTCCATTCCCCCTGTCTCTCCGTCTGAAGAAGGGTCTCGACCCGAAATGTCACCCATTCCTTCTCTCCAGAGATGCTGCCTGACCCGCTGAGTTACTCCAGCATTTTGTGTCTCTCCTCAGTGTCAGCCAGCATCTGCAGTTCCTTTTTACACCAACTGGGATGAACTACAACAATTGTTCATCCCAGTTTGGCAAAAGAATAAATCAGGGAAGGTAGTGCATCCATGGATAACAAGGGAAATCAGGGAATAGTATAAAAATAAAAGATGAAGCATACAAATTAGCCAAAAAAAGCAGCGTACCAGAGGACTGGGAGAAATTCAGAGTCCAGCAGAGGAGGACAAAGGGCTTAATTATGAAAGAAAACTGGCAGGGAACATAAAAACAGACTGCAAAGGTTTTTATAGATATGTGAAGAGAAAGAGATTAGTTAAAACAAATGTAGGTCCCTTGCAGTCAGAAACAGGTGAATTAGGTACAAGGACATGGCAGACCATTTGAATAACTACTTTGGTTCCGTCTTCACTAAGGAAGACATAAATAATCTGCTGGAAATAGCAGGGGACCGCGGGTCATATAAGGTGGAGGAACTGAGTGAAATCCAGGTTAGCCGGGAAGTGGTGTTGGGTAAATTGAATGGATTAAAGGCCAATAAATCCCCAGGGCCAGATAGTCTGCATCCCAGAGTACTCAAGGAAGTAGCCACAGAAATAGTGGATGCATTAGTGATAATTTTTCAAAACGCCTTAGATTCTGGAGTAGTTCCTGAGGATTGGAGGATAGCTAATGTAACCCCACCTTTTATAAAAGGAGGGAGAGAGAAAACAGGGAATTACAGACCAGTTAGTCTAACATCGGTAGTTTGGGGAAACTGCTAGAGTCAGTTATTAAAGATGGGATAGCAGCACATTTGGAAAGTGGTGAAATCATTGGACAAAGTCAGCATGGATTTACGAAAGGTAAATCATGTCTGACGAATCTTATAGAATTTTTGAGGATGTAATTAGTAGTGGATAAGGGAGAACGAGTGGATGTGTTATATCTAGATTTTCAGAAGGCTTTCGACAAGGTCCCACATAAGAGATTAGTATACAAACTTAAAGCACACAGTATTGGGGGTTCAGTATTGATGTGGATAGAGAACTGGCTGGCAGACAGGAAGCAAAGGGTAGGAGTAAACGGGTTATTTTCAGAATGGCAGGCAGTGACTAATGGGGCATCCGCAAGGCTCGGTGCTGGGACCCCAGCTATTTACAATGTATATTAATGATTTGGACGATGGGAATTGAATGCAACATCTCCAAGTTTGCGGATGACACTAAGCTGAGGGGTAGTGTTAGGTGTGAGGAGGATGCTAGGAGGCTGCAAGGTGACTTGGATAGGCTGGGTGAGTGGGCAAATGCAAGGCAGATGCAGTATAATATGTCGATAAATGTGAGGTTATCCAATTTGGTGGCAAAAACAGGAGGGTAGACTATTATCTGAATGGTGGCATTAGGAAAAGGGGAGATGCAACGAGACCAGGGTGTCATGGTACGCCAGTCATTGAAAGTAGGCATGCAGGTGCAGCAGGCAGTGAAGAAAGCAAATGGTATGTTAGCATTCACAGCAAAAGGATTTGAGTATAGGAGCAGGGAGGTTCTACTGCAGTTGTACAGGGTTTTGGTGAGACCACACCTGGAGTATTGCGTACAGTTTTCGTCTCCAAATCTGAGAAAATACATTCTTGCCATAGAGGGGGTACAGAGAAGGTTCACCAGACTGATTCCTGGGATGTCAGGACTTTCATATGAGGAAAGACTGGATAGACTTGGCTTGTACTCGCTAGAATTTAGAATACTGAGGTGAGTCTCTGGAATTCTCTGCCACAGAAGGTAGTTGTGGCCAGTTCATTGGCTATATTTAAGAGGGAGCTAGATGTGGCCCTTGTGGCTAAAGGGATCTGGGGGTATGAAGAGAAGGCAGGTACAGGATACTGAGTTGGATGATCAGCCATGATCATATTGAATGGCGGTGCAGGCTCGAAGGGCCGAATGGCCTACTCCTGCACCTATTTTCTATGTTTCTAAGCTACTGCCTAAACTGGTGAGGTTTAATATCAATGACCAGGAGAGATGTGAGTTGAAGCCTATCAAGGCAACAAATGGTATTCAAACAACTTGCATTGAATGAATCAACTATATCTGTAATGTCTTATTAGTGGTAAACACAAAAGTACTGTAATGTAATAAAAACCCACCTGATTCATTAATGCCCTTCATGAATCTGTGCTCAATGTAATTGATTTTTAACTGTCTTCCGAGTTTGGGCACAATTAGAAATTGGCGATGAATGTTGGGTTTGCCAGTGACATTCTCATCGTGCCAGCAAGTAAGTTCAAAAAGAGGATGCAATGTTCACTAATAGCTGAATACATGAATATTCTCTCAAATGATGTATTATCTTAAGGATGACTAATGGCTTGAGTGGTGAGTAATGGAATCTCTGTCTTTTGAAGGATCTGAGCTGCCTTTTTGACGTCTACCTGGACCCCCTGCAGAATGAGATATTCCTAACACAAGATGAGGTATGAAGTGTGAATGTTCATTTATTTTCATATCTCTGGCAGTTTTGGCTCTGTATTTCTCACACTGGTCTTGCTCTCAAGATCTTCCCAAGGTTAAACTCACTCGGTAAACTCACTAACCGGGCCCATGACCGACTGCAGGAGCCCACAGTAGTTTATGTGTACACACAGCGTTTGTGTTCATGCCTCCCGGTCTGAATACGGGTTGCATTTAAAGGCTGCGGTGAAGCCCGATTGCCTCCCACCTTTCAGGTTATTAGGAATTGCATGGAGACGCATCTTAATTGTGTTTGCATCTTCCTGCAGTTATAAAGTGGGCATCAACTTAGAATGGTAGACACAAAATGCTGGAGTAACTCAATGGGTGAGGCAGCATCTCTGGAGAGAAGGAATGGGCAATTTTTCGGGTCGAGACCCTTCTTCAGACCCGCTGAGTTACTCCAACATTTTGTGTCTACCTTCGATTTAAACCAGCAACTACAGTTCTTTCTTACACTCAACCTAGAATGGTACAGGCCCAGAAATAAACTTGGCTAATTGTCTGAAGTGGTTCTGTGAAAGGTAGACAGTTACGCAGCACAAAAATATTTGCCTCTGTTTCACCCTTTTAACCTTTCCTGTCCATGTACCAGTCAAAAAGTCATTTAAATGTTGTAGTTGTGCCCACCTCTCTCACTTCCTCTGTGTCGGAGGGAACTGCAGATCCTGGTTTGCACCGAAGGTAGACACAAAATGCTGGAGTAACTCAGCGGGACAGGCAGCATCGCTGGATAGAGAGCCATCTCTGCATTTCGGGTCGAGACCCTTCCGCAGACTGTGGAAGCTCAGCCTGACGAAGGGTCTCCATATGAAACGTCGCCCATTCCTCCAATCCAGAGTTGTTGCCTGTCCCGCTGTTGCTCCACCATTTTGTGTCTATCTTCTATCACTCCCACTGGCTGTTTGTTCCATATGCTGACACCTTCTGTGGGAAGAACTGTAAATCTTAAACCTATCCTCTCTAGTTTGAGATTTCCCGACCCAGGGAAAAAAACGGTGACTATCATCATTATCTGTGCTTCACATCATTTATGTAATGAACAGTTCATCCTCCAGACCTGAGAAAACAGCCCCATCCCATCCCAGTCTCACCTTGTGACTCAAGCCCTCCAGTCTTAAGGGCCTGTCCCACTGTACGAGGTAATTCAAGAGCTCTCCCGAGTTTAAAAAAAAATCAAACTCGCGGTAAGCTCATAGAATGTACGTAGCGGGTACGTCGGAGCTCTGGGACGTCTCATAGCGGCTCGTAACGCTAACGGCAGGTACTCGGGAAACGCGGTACGCTCGTGAAGACTCGTGAAGATTTTTCAACATGTTGAAAAATGTCCACGAGAGCCCCGAGTACCTACGAGTGGCTATTGCCGTAATTCTCCGAGTTCGAATCGGGGAAACTCGGGAGAACTCTTGAATTACCTTGTACAGTGGGACAGGCCCTTTTAGAGAACCAAGCCCTCCAGCTCTTTGAAGCTCCATCGCTGCACCCATTTGTGCTTAGAGACATCCTTCATACAGCTGGGCAAGCAGAACCGCACACTTGTGCAGAATAGGGAGCGATAGAGGGGAGAGTGGGGAAGGCTGAGGGAGTGAGAGGAGAGAGTGAATGCAGGATGGAGGGTGGGCAGGAAGAAGGGTTGAGGGAATGGTGTGACTGGCGATGGGGAAGAAGAGATGTGTGTGTCAATGTACATTGATATACGTTATCTGTAAGAAAGAACTGCAGATGCTGGAAAAATCGAAGTTAGAAGGGTCTCGACCCGAAACGTCGCCTATTCCTTCGCTCCATTGATGCTGCCTCACCCGCTGAGTTTCTCCACCATTTTTGTCTACCTTTAATATATGTTATCAGTGCTTTAGTGTCAATAGAGTGTGGTCAGGAGTGTGTGACAGATTCTTCCAGTGCCCACCAACAAAAATTTTGGACCGCTGTATCCAGGTTCAAATTTAAATTTATTTGCCATGTGCACCATAAGGACATGCACCACAGCTTTCTTCACTGTGGTGGAAGGCAATACAGTTCAGACAATCCTCCTCCTCCCTTGTTCACCCGTGGACGGTGCCCCGACCCTTGTGCCTACTCTGGGACTCATGTCTGACGAAGGCAGACAATTCCAAATACCAGCTCCACCATCCTGTCTCCCGCTCCCGGAGAACTGTGACCTCACATATCCAAGGTTTCTCTGTTCTAGAGCCCTGCCTATCACTGTGTATGACCTGGCCTAGTTTATCTGCGCAAAATACGTCGCCTCTCTGAGGAAGGGTCGCGACCCGAAGACGTCACCCATTCCTTTTCTCCAGAGATGTTGCCTGACCCGCTGAGTTACTCCAGCACTTTCACAGAGTCATACAGAGTGATACAGTATGGAAACAGGCTCTTCGACCCAACTTGCCCATACCAGCCAGCTACACTAGTCCCACCTGTCCATATCCCTCCAAACATGTCCTATCCATGTACCTGTCTAACTGTTTCTTAAAACGTTGGGATAGTCCCAGCCTCAACTACCTCCTGTGGCAGCTTGTTCCATACTCCCACCTTCTTTTTGTGTCAATTTTGATTTAAACCAGCATCTGCAGTTCTGCCCTACTCCTCTCTTAACCATCCTCCCTTCAGCTGCTGAAGATTAGCATGCTCTTTGCCTCCCTGACTGTTGCATGCCTGTGATTTAAATGTGATGTGATTCGTGGCCTCAGGGCAACTAAACATCGTCTGAAGAAGGGTCTCGACCCGAAACGTCGCCTATCTCCTTCGCTCCTTAGATGCTGCTGCACCCGCTGAGTTTCTCCAGCTTTTTGTGTAACCAACTAAACATCTTGTTTCCTCTGGTATTGCTACCTCATGTTCATCCCATGTTTGACCCTGTTACAGTATTCTCCTGGTAAAGGAAGAGGTTGTACGGAACATAATTTTAACATCATGGGATGTGACTTGTTAAGAACAAATGAGATAACTGAGTCATAATGGAATGAAGAATCTGATAGCAGTAGCACTTTTTTTAAAGGGTTCCATGTGAATCATTGCATGGATCTAGATTAACCTTGCCGTTGAAACGTGCATGGGGTTATTTTGATCAGACTCTTCAGTCTGAAGAAGGGTCTCGACCCAAAACGTCACCCATTTCCTTCTCTCCAGAGATGCTGCCTGTCCCGTTGAGTTACTCAAGCATTTTGTGTCTATCGAGGAGTTATCTTGGGTTTCTTAAGCTGTTTAATTGTAGATTAATATGTTTTTTGCTGTCGGTCACCTTTTGAAATGCTTCAAGATTAAATACCATTTCAACAGTATTTACAGTGACGTTTTATGTCTTGATCCCATTATTTAGTTTTCAGTTAATTGTCCTGGTCGCCAGTTGACTTTGACACAAATTCTTTATTCCCCTTGTTGCTATTAATGGTCTTGCTACCAAAAGCACAAAGCTGCTCTTGATTCAGGTCAATTGGGAACCCTGGCAGTGGGTGATCTTGAAGATGCATTGGCGCATCCTGTAGTTCGATTTGTGCTTCCTGTGGATCTGTTGTTCAATTTACAGGAAAAATATTCCCAATGTTGGGGGAGTCCAGAACCAGGGGTCACAGTTTTTTTTTTTAAAAAGGGGTTAGGCCATTTAGCACTGAGATGAGGAAAACAAATTTCACCCAGAGAGTTGTGAATCTGTGGAATTCTGCCACAGAAGGCAGTGGAGGCCAATTCTCTGGATGTTTTCAAGAGAGAGTTAGGGCTAACAGAATCAAGGGATATGGGGAGAAAATGGAGAGGATCGGGGCACTGTTTCTGGATGATCAGCCATGATCATATTGAATAGCGGTGCTGAATCGATGGGCCGAATGGCCTACTGCACCTATTTTCTATGTTTCTATGAATGTGCCTTTGCACGGAACAATCTATTAGACTCTGTACTGGTTGGAAGATATGGATCAATAACCAGATTGGTTAAAGATGGAAAAGGAGGACTGTCTGCCATTTGAAATTGGTCCGATTTTCCTATCCCCTACAAAATTGAACAAAAAAGATCTGTAGTGAAAATCCAATAATACATAGCAGTATTCGAATTTGGAAACAAATAAAAAAAACATTAAAATTGAATAATTTATCACTTTCGCTCCCTATTGCAAATAACCCTTCTTTTAAGCCTTCGGTATTAGATAAAGGCTTCACACAATGGAAAAACTATGGAATTAAAAAGATGGGACATCTTTATAAAAATGGTATGTTCCTCTCGTTTCTGGAGGTACAACAGAATTATGGATTACATTCAAATAATTTTTTTAGATATTTACAATTGAAAGATTATGTTAAATCACATACACAAGAATACAGAATTAGAGAGCCAGAGATTCTAGATGAATGTTTGAATAAACATCCCAATACAGTCAAATTAATATCATATATTTACAATATTCTGTTAGATAGTGCGAATCCGTCGACGGAATCACATAGACAAGCATGGGGAAATGAATTAGTTCAACCCATAACAAAAGATATTTGGGATGAAAGCCTACAACATATCCATCAATGTTCGTTAAACGCCAGACATTCTTTAATACAATTTAAAATATTACACAGATTGTATTCTAAAACAAAATTAAACAGAATTTTTCCTAATATCTCTCCTATCTGCGATAAATGTCAATACTGAGGCTAATTTAACCCATACTTTTGTAAATTGCATAAAAATTAAAACATTTTGGGTGGATATTTTTAAAATTACTTACGTAGTGGTTAATATTCAACTGGATCCCGATCCTAAATTAATAATATTGGGCATATCTGAACAATACCTAAAACTGACAATAAACCAAAGAAATTTCCTGGATTATAGTATAATAACTGAGAAAAAACTAATATTAAAATTTTAGAAAAACCCTGCATCCCCTACAATTAAAATGTGGATTATGGAGATGTCGGAGACCTTAAATCTGGAAAAAATTAGATTTGTCTTAATCGACAAACCTGAATTATTTATTAGAATATGGTCCCCGTTCATAGATTATTTGAAGGGGTAGAATGGGCCAGCGCTGAGGCTCGACGGAAGCTTGAACCCAGGACTAGACGAATAGTTTTGTTTTCTGTACCTACGGACCTATCTCCTAAGTTGTATTATAAAATTTAAAAAATAAAAAAAATAAAAGACTCTGTTTTCATGTTATTGCAGATGGAGTCGCTCTTTGGGAGCCTGCCAGAAATGCTCCAGTTTCAGAAGATGTTCCTGCATACCCTCGAGGACGGTATTGCCTTATCACCTGACTTCAACAAGCTAGAAACTCCATCCCAGTTTAAAGTAAGTGGGGAATAATGTTGTCTGCAAAATGAGGAAGAAAGTAAGTTTAAAATGGGTATGATGTGTCGCTGGAAAATAACTAATACTGATTTCTGTTAAACTGTGTCTGATAAACACACATAGCTGGAGAAACTCAGCGGGACAGGCAGCATCTCCGCATGGAAGGAATGGGCGACGTTTCGTGTCGAGACTCTTTCTTGACCCAAAAAGCCACCCGCTCCTTCTATCCAGAGATGCTGCCTGTCCCACTGAGTTACTCCAGAATTTTGTGTCGATCTTCAGTGTAAACCAGCAATTGCAGTTCCTTCCAAGACAGAGTTTGATAACTGAGTGGGCTGGATACTAGATTATAATACTGAGTTATAATATCTAATCTGTGTGAGCAAAATTATTCAAGAGTTTTTATTTTCTAAAATGTCTGCACCTGTATCCCCGCTAAGAAATCAAATGATCGTACAAAGATTTGGGTTAATTGCTCTGGTGCACTCTGATTTAATTCTCTAATTCAGCCTGTTGTGTTAACCGAACATTTCCAACTCAAAGAGTATCTTGGATTTGCAACGGACTCTGAAATTACTAAGTGAACTAGAACTCACCTTGTATTTGTTGAAGGGAATCCACTCCCTAACCCTGATCCATATCTGCATGCATGTGCAGCCAGTTTGCAGCATCCACTTAAACTGAACAGCTGTGAAATGAAATCTCAAATCTCATTTCTCGTGCAGGTATATACTCGCAAGGGTGAGCAGCACTGGATTAGAGCCAGATCTGCTCTGGTAATTTTGTCCTTATGTTGACACAAGAAAGGAGTTGTGAGTTTTATTTAGTATTTAAGCCATTTATTGGATAAAGGCATCATAGTCAAGGTGACAATTATTTCCAATCCCCACTTGTTTCAACAAGTCTCGTGGAAATGCAGTTTCCTGCAATGTGTTATCCATGTGGTGAAGATGCCAGTGTTGGGCAGGATATTGATCAGTTAGTGACAATGGAATAGGAATACATTTCCAACGGAATATTGTGCAAGGACTAGTGTTATACCATATGCTAAATACTTTTGTGCTACATTTTGACTTTGGAAGCTTTGTGGTGTGTGCGTGTCTGGACCAGTAAAGGGCCTGTCCCACTTGGGCGACCTAATCCGCAAGTTCTGGCGAGTTTGCCCTCGACTCACACCCGCAGCATGGTCGACACGAGGTCGTAGGAGGTCTTCGTAACTCTCCTTCATGCTCGAGAGTGGTCTCCGCGTACTCGAGGCCTCAGCTAGGTTGCGGCGTTTTTTTTCAAGATGTTAAAAAATGCCAGAGAGTAAAAAAAGGTCGCCATGGAAAAAATCGATACTTTTTTTACTCGTAGGTCCAGTCGTAGTAGGTCGGCATGTTAGTCGTAGGTAATCGAGGGTAGTCGAAGGTAGTCGTAGATAGTCTTCAGATAGTCGAAGGAGGTCTTCAAGATGTCATTTTTTTTTAAACTCTTCTAAACTCGCCAATTAGGTCGCTCAAGTGGGACAGCCCCTTAATAAAGGAATTGAATGTTTAGGATAGTGGAGGTGTACACATCCTTGGGTACCATAAGTAGGAAGGCACTGCAGATGCTGGTTTAAACCGAAGATAGACAAAAAGCTGCAGTAAGTCAGCGGGTTAGGCTGCATCTCTGGAGAAAATAAATAAGTGACATCTCGATCGATACCCTTCTTCAGACAGATTCAGGGGAATGGGAAACGAGAGATATAGATGGTGTTATGGAGAACAAATGAACGAAAGATATGCAAAAAAAAGTACAAATGATAAAGGAAACAGGCCATTGTTAGCTGTTAACGAGTTACGGACAATGAGACGTAACAAGACAGTTTTGAAGCTGATACCACGACTTGTGGGGGAGGGATGGCAAGAGAGGGGATGCAAGGGTACTTTAGTTTAGAGATACAGGTGGAATCAGGCCTTTTGGCCCACCGGGTCCGGGCCAACCAGCGATCCCTGCACACCAACACGAACCTACACACACTAGGGACAATCTTTACATTTACCAAGCCAATTAACCTACAAACCTGTACGTCTTTGGAGTGTGGGAGGAAACCGGAGATTTTGGAGAAAACCCACGCAGGTCACGGGGAGAGCGTACAAACTCCGTACAGACAGCACCCATCGTCGGAATCAAACCCGGGTCTCCAGCGCTGCATTCACTGTAAGGCAGCAACTCTACCACTGTGCTATTGTGCAGCAAAGTTAGAAAAGTCTACATTCATACCGCTGGGGTTGTAAGCTGCCCAAGAGAAATATTTGAGCTGCTGCTCCTCCAGTTTGCTTTTGGCCTCACTCTGACAGGGGAGAAGGCCCAGGACAGAAAGGTCAGTGTGGGAAGGGGGAAAGGGACTTGAGGTCCTTGGCAACCAAGAGATCAATCAGCATCTGCAGTTCTGTGATCTTGAACTATCCTCGATAATGAAATCTTCCTCATCAGAACACCACACTAATAGAATAGCTTCCTCCGCGATGTATTGGTTTCTTATACTTGGTTAGTTTAGTTCATTGTCACGTGTACGGATTACAATCGAGCCATTCACAGTGTACAGATACATGATGAAGGGAATAACATTTAGTGCAAGATAAAGCCAGCAAAGTTCGATCAAAATTAGTCCGAGAGTCTCCAATGAGGTAGATTCAGCGCTGCTCTCTGGTTGTGGTAGGATGGTTCAGTTGCCTGATAACAGCTGGGAAGAAACGGTCCCTGAATCTGGAGGTGTACGTTTTCACACTTCCGTACCTTTTGTCCGATGGGAGAGGGGAGTGGCCAGGGTTCGATTAGTCCTTGATTACGTTGCTGGCCTTGCCGAGGCAACGTTAGGTATAAATGGAGTCAATGGAAGGGAGGTTGGTTTGTGTGACGGTCTGGGCTGCGTCCACAATTTGCTGCAACTTCTGGTGGCCTTGGATGGAGCTGTTCCCAAACCAAGCTGCGATGCATCCTGATAAAATGCTTTCTGTGGTGCATCTGTAGAAGTTGGTGCGAGGTGTAGGGGACGTGCTGAACTTCCCAAACCTTCTAAGGGAGAAGAAGCTTTGTTCTGCTTTCTTGACTGTTGCTTCACTATGGGTGGTCTAGGAGAAGTTATTGGTGATATTTCGGTGAGATTACAGGAAGGGATACAAGATCCGGTCCAACCACTGGTTTATAATGTCATTGAGCTACTCAGCAGGAAACAGGTCCTTCAACTGACCATGTCCATGCTGACCAAGTTGGCATTCGGGGCCAGTCCCATTTACCAGCATTTTCTCATAAGTCTCTAAACTCTTCCAAATGTCTTTTTAAATATCATAATTGTATCCACTGCTTTAGCTTCTTCTGGTAGTTAATTCCAGATACTGAGCGCAAAAGTTGCCCCTGAGGTGGTTCCCTACAAGATGTTCAATGATCTTGCAGGTTTCATCAAAGTGGCTTCAAATGCCAGGACCTACCAAATATTGCTAAATATTTAAACCTCTGTCCTTTTTTTAATCCATCGTGTTGTTTGCTATCATTAAAAATGGCATCTTTATTTATATCATAATCTTCCTCATCTCTATTCCATACACGGCCACATTTCTTGAATTTTTCTGATGGCGTGCGAAATTTGTACTCAAAACATGAGTATTCTGCAGCTGAAACTTCCACGCACTCACCTTAAGCCTATGTTTCTATTCTTCTACCAGGAGAGAAAGACTGTGAGCATTCACTTTATTCATTTCCCTCATGAACATGTGCACCTCAAGAAGCTCAATAAGCCTCTTATGCTCCAAAGGAAAAAGTCCGAGTCTACCAGCTTCTATCTTTAGTCAAGCCCGCAGGCCCAAGGTAGCACCCTGATGAATCTCGTCTGCACCATTTCCAACTTAATAACATTCTTTCTGTAGCTGGGCAACCAGAATTGCACCTGATACGGCAAGCGTAGGCTCGCCAATAGCTGCACTATCTCGTGCTAACCTTTGTATGCTCAATGCGCTTCCCAGTGTCGCCAATTGCATATTTCGCCAGAGTGTCCGCCTGACTCACCACTTTTAGGGAACCATGCACATGTACTCCCAGACCTTTCCGCTCTGCAACAGTCTCCAGGGCTCGACTGGCTTGACTTACTAAACTGCAGCATCACGTACGTAACCAGAGTCAAAATCCATTTGCCATTCCGTGCCCCACTGGAGTATCAGCCTCCACGAAACGCAATCATCATCTTTTGTATCGTCAGTGGGGTTTCCCACTTGATCGCTTAAGTTTAATCGGCTCATAATTTTTTGACGTTTTGTTCACCTACGCGAGTGATATATATTTTGAAAACTAGCATTGAAATGTGACCGTTTGGGCAAGGGTCTAGAGAGCTAATTTTGGAAACTTTAACTATGTCACAACAGCTACTCAGAGCTGCAGAACGAGAGAGGAAAAGGAATACATAATTTTTATTTCATGCTAGTCATGTATGATGTCTGAAGAAGGGTCTCGTTCCGAAACGCCACCCACTCCTCTCCAAAGATGCTGTGTTGTCGAGAATTTTGAGAATTACTAGGAAGATAAGTAGATTATAATATGGTTAACCCTTGACACACTGGAGAAGCAAGATTGGGAAAAATGGCCAACATAGAACGTTCCGCTGAATAGCAAGCTTTCTTATCTATAGTGGGGGAGAATAGTCCTACGCAGTCCTGTCTAGGTTCTTATCTGTTGCAATCTTGAGATTACAGCTGCTCTTTGTCACTGTGCTTAGCGGGCAAGTCTCCCAAAGGTTAACGAACTACCTCTTTTAACGAGGGGACCCCATTTAGCGAGTGGAATCAATCCTCCATCCAGGGACATTGACATCAAGTCAGGTCAACTTTATTTGTCACATACACATACAAGATGGGCGGTGAAATGAAAGTGGCAATGCCTGCGGATTGTGCAAAAACAACCGAACGGAATGGAACAGACCGTTGCTGGGGTGGTAGGGGTCCCCCATAATGTTGCTGGCTCTGGATCTGCACCTCCTGGTGTATAGGTCCTGCAGGGGGGGCGAGTGTAGTTCCCATAGTGCATTCGGCCGAACACACTACTCTCTGCTGAGCCAATCTATGGTATATATGTGTTAGATATGTGGGAGAGAGATTTTCAAACCAACAGGAAAACGTAAGATTAAAGTTAACTCTGGGGAAAGACAATGATGGAAGGTTTATTTCAAAGTAACCATTGTGTCACGAGGATATAAAAATCCTATAGTTACTGTGGATTGTTGAAGCAGTTTGGGTCTCCTCAGACTGCTTCCCGATGTACATTGCTAAGGCCTTTAATAAACTGACTTGTTTGATAGACTCACCACTGATCTATAAGCTGTTTTATTTTGTGTCCGTGCCCATTTGAGTGAAGTCAGATATAGGGTATGAGTGTAGCACAACATTCCCTCCTGCATACTGCCTGTCCCACCGAGTCCCACTCTAGCATTTTGGATCTACCTTCAGAGTAGACCGGCATCTACACATGTATGATGTGCTCCCAGTTTTAGTTCTGATTCATGGGGTAGTTTTGTGCTGGAGGTCAGGGCCTGCACATGTGATTCCACAATCTTCCCACAGGCTGAAGGCAAGCTTGAAAGCCAGCGGCCATATTTGTTTTTGTCTATGCCTCTAAGTCAAGTGAGCAATGTTCTTCAACTTCCCCTCCCATACCCACACTGACCTTTCTGTCCTGGGCCTCCGCCATTGTCAGAGTGAGGCCCAACGTAAATTGGAGGAACAGCACCTCATACTTCGCTTGGGCAGCTCACACCCCAGCGGTATGAACATTGACTTCTCTAACTTCAAGCAACCATTGCTTACCTCTCTCGCCATCCCTCCCCCATCCTAGTTCTCTAACCTGTCTGACAGTCCTCCTGATTAAATTTTATCTTTGTATCTTTGTCATCATCTCTGAGCTAACAGTGATTGTACATTTTCCTTGATCTACGTCCCTTTGATCTCTTGCTTTCACACCTTACCCTTCCATATCTCTGTGCCCCCCCCCTCTCCGCTGACTCTCAATCTGAAGAAGGGTCTCAATGCAAAACGTCACCCATTCCTTCTATCCAGAGATGCTGTCTGTTCAGGCTGAGTTAAGGGCCTGTCCCACTGTAGGATCTAATTCAAGAGTTCTCCCGAGTTTCCCCTGATTCGAACTCGGAGAATTACGGTAATAGCCGCTCGTAGGTACTCTGGGCTCTCGTGGACATTTTTCAACATGTTGAAAAATCTTCACGAGTCTTCACGAGCTTACCGCGTTTCCCGAGTACCTGCCGTTAGCGTTACGAGTCGCTAAGAGACGTCTCGAGCTCCGACGTACCCGCTACGTACATTCTACGTGCTTACCGCGAGTTTGATTTTTTTTTAAACTCGGGAGAGCTCTTGAATTACCTCCTATAGTGGGACAGGCCCTTAACTCCAGCATTTTGTGTGTGTCTCACTTCAAGCCATTTGTCTGTGACCATATATGGACAGAATCAATGTTTCGAACCTTCTGCTGAAGGAACACAGAGGCTATTTTCAAATAACATGCCATTAATTATTTCCATTTCAGAAGTTGTTGTTTTCCCTGGGTGGTTCATTCCTGTACTATGCCGATCACTTCAAACTCTACAGTGGTTTTTGTGCGAACCACAGAAAGGCTCAGAAAGTTTTGGAAAGAGGTAAGATTTAAATATTAGTTATTAGTTCATTATTAATTAATAGTTGGTACGTTTTAGGAGTTGAGATTGCGTTGGGTGTTTGTGCAAGTTTTGTTCTTGTTGCAATTTGAAACCAGAACAGGACAGAAACATAGGCGGTCACGGGTGGCACAGCAGAGACCCGGGTTCGATCCTGACTACGGGCGCTGTCTGTACGGAGTTTGTACGTTCTCCCCGTGACCTGCGTGGGTTTTCTCCGAGATCTTCGGGTTCCTCCCAGGCTCCAAAGAAGTACAGGTTTGTAGGTTAATTGGCTTGGTATTAATGTAAAAATTGTCCCAGGGTAGTGTTGATGTGCGGAGATCGCTGGCCGGTGCAGGCTTGGTGGGCCGAAGGGCCTGTTTCCATGCTGTAGCTCTAAAACTAAACTAAAAGTTAATACATTTTGGGAGTTGAGATTGAAATTGTGTTGGTTATTTGTGCAAGGTTGTCTCTTTTTGCACAGTAGATTTAAAAAAGTACAACACAGAAACAGGCCCTTCATCCCACATTGTACCAAACATGATGCCAAGACTATCTGTAATCCCCCTGCACACAATCCCTATCTCTCCATTCCCTAAGGGCATATTGACTTACTTATCCAAAAGTCTCTTAAATGCCACCATCATATCTGCCTGATCCACCACCCTCAGCAGCATGCTCCAGGTTTTCCCCACCCACCATGTTCAATAAAGCACTTGCCCTTCATGTCTCCTTTAAACCTTGCCTCCCTCACACACTCTCTCATCAGTCTTACCAGGTGGGACTAGTGTAAAGGAGCTGTCCCACTGCGGCGACCTAATCTGCAAGTTCAGAAGAGTGTCTTCGACCTTGAGGCTTGAGGGCACTCGCCTGGAAAACCTCGAGCTGGATCGACCGACCGACCACACGTGTACACACACACACACACACACACACACACACACACACACACACACACACACACACACACACACACACACACACACACACACACACACACACACTCACTCACACACACACCCTCTCACACACACATACCATCTGTCACACACACACCATCTCACTCGCACACCATCGCAAAGGCGGGGGCCAGGGAAAGCGGGGGAGCTCTGTCTGAAATTCACATCCGCGATGAAGAGGAAGGTAAAAGACGGCTGCACAGTGTACGGTAATTCCTTTAGAGAGCGTGGGGGGAGAGAAGGGGGGAGAAGTGGGGGAGAAGGAGTGGAAACACTTTGAAGAAGTATAATAAAGTTTAGCGGGCATTTTACCTACCGGTCAGTTTTCCTTGGTGCTGAAAACTCCAATGAGCCAATCAAAACCGGTCAACAAAGGAGATTGCCTAGGGCTGCCCTCGACTGCTTGTAACTAAACAGCGACCCCACTCCACTGCACTACGAGTTCAAAAGAACCACGCTGACCAATTTTTACTCGCGGAAAATGTTTCAACATGCATAAATATTTTCTGCAACCTAGCTAACTTCCCTCGAGCACGTGTCGACCATGCTGCGAGTTTGAGTCGAGGGCAAACTCTTCTAAACTCGCAGATTAGGTCGCCGCAGTGGGACAGCCCCTTAACTGGGCCATGTTGGCCGGTATGGGCAAGTTGGGCCAGAGAGCGTGTTTCCACCCTGCATCACCATAAACCTATGCCCTCTAGCGTTTGACTTTTCCATCCTCGGGAAAAGGTTCTGATTGCCTACCCTACCTGTGCCCTATTGAGAATGGAGTTTAAATTGATGAATAAACACTGACCTTCATTTATTCGTGAAGATGCAGCAACGGTTAAACACTGTTGAGTTATGATATTCATGTATTTAGTGTGGTCACATTTCTATTGCACTGAAAAATGAAAAATGGTATTAGTTTATTATTGTCGTGTCGACTGAGACACGGTGAAAAAGCTTTGCCCGCATGTTATCCAGTCCAATCATAAACGTATAATCGTGCCATACTCGAGTACAAGCGGTAGAGCAATGGAAAACATGCTGGAGTACAGAATGTAGTGTGACAATCAATCAGTCAATCAAAGACTTCATTGTCATTCAAAAATACACCAACAATTGCAAGTCTGAACGAAATTTCATTGCATCTGGCTCACCGTGCAACATAAAATAACAAAAGGATAAAATAGATAGAAAGATAAAATAGATAATAGTGGCGGCACATTATATGGAATTCAAGTCTGAAGGCTCGGGGGAAGGAGCTGTTGCAACACCTGGCCGTTCTGCTCCGTATACTTCGATACCTTTTGCCCGAGGGCAGCAGAGTGAGCAGTCCATGATGGAGATGTGTGGGTTCTTTTATAATGCTGTTGGCCTTGGACAAGCAACGTTTGCACGCAATGTCCCGGAGTGAAGGAAGAGAAGTCTGGTTACAGAGAAGGTGCAGATTAAACAATTGCAAGGTCCACAATCAGATTGGGAGAGCAAAACTACCCTTTCTCTTTGTAGTATTTGTGGATCAGTGTCACTCGTATTATGAGTCATGCTTTTGTAGTTACGCCCACTAGCTTTACAGTTATCGCTCCTTGCCTGCTTCCCTTAGAATTAGAGAGACGTGCAAGTGTGAAGTCGTACTTGCTATGTAGTTAATAAAGTCTTTGGATCTTTATCATGGTGTAAGGCTCCAGTTGTTATGTAGACAAAACTCAACAATATTCAAAACTGCATTTAAAATATTGTGTTCAGTTCTGGGCACCACGTTATAGGAAAGATATTGTCAAGCTTAAAAGGGTTCAGAAAAGATTTACGAGGATGTCGCCAGGACTAGAGGGTGTGAGCTATAGGGAGAGGTTAAGTAGGCTGGGTCTCTATTCCATGGAGTGTAGGAGGATGAGGGGAGACCTTATAGAGGTGTATAAAATCATGAGAGGAATAGATGCAGAGAGTCTTACCCAGAGTAGGGGAATCGAGGACCAGAGGACATAGGTTCAAGGTGAAGGGGAAATTATTTAATAGGAATCTGACGGGTAACTTTTTCGCACAGTGGGTGGTGGATGTATGGAACAAGCTGCCAAAGGAGGTAGTTGAGGCTGGATCTATCCCATTGTTTAAGAAACAGTTGGACAGGTACATGGATAGGACGGGTTTGGAGGGTTTGGACCAAGTGCAGTAGTGTAGCTGAGACATTGTTGGGCGAGTTGGGCCGAGGGGCCTGTTTCCACACCTATATCACTCCATGACTCTACACCCCAAAGATAGACACAAAAAGCTGGAGTAACTCAGCGGGTCAAACAGCATCTCTGGAGAAAAGGACCAGGTTACGCTTTGGGTCAGAGACCCTTCTTTGGACCCAAAACGTCACCTATTCCTTTTCTCCAGAGATGACCAGCTGAGCTACTCCACCTATTTGTGTCTATCTTTGGTTTAAACTAGCATATGCAGTTCCTTCCTACACTAAACTACACCCCCATTTTATGAGAAGACTCCTCAGTAGTCTGGTGCAGTGAGGAAGTAGATGTTCCTGAATCTGTCGGTTCATTCTTTCAACCTTTCGTATTTTCAATTCTGTGATTGAAATGGCAAACGCTATGCCACACATCTCAAAACGTTTTGTTACCAATAACATAGAAACATGGAAACATAGAAAATAGGTGCAGGAGGAGGCCATTCGGCCCTTCGAGCCAGCACCGCCATTCATTGTGATCATGGCTGATCGTCTCCAATCAATAACCCGTGCCTGCCTTCTCCCCATATCCCTTGATTCCACTAGTGCCTAGAGTTCTATTTAACTCTCTCTTAAATCCATCCAGTGATTTGGCCTCCACTGCCCTCTGTGGCAGGGAATTCCACAAATTCACAACTCTCTGGGTGAAAAAGTTTTTTCTCACCTCAGTCTTAAATGACCTCCCTTTTATTCTAAGACTGTGGTCCCTGGTTCTGGACTCGCCCAACATTGGGAACATTTTTTCCTGCACCTAGCTTGTCCAGTCCTTTTATAATTTTATATGTTTCTGTAAGATATCCCCCTCATCCTTCTAAACTCCGGTGTAGTCAAACATAACATCCACAAAGCCATGGATATTTTTCCAGTGCAGTTGCTGTTTGTGTACTTGACATCACTGCAGCAGTATTTCTGTTCAAACTCAAGGGTATAAGTAGAAACCTGAGCCATGGCATTTTATTCTTTGTATTCTCAGAAAATTAATCTTAAATCTGTTAAATTCCAGCTAAAACTGATAAAGCCTTTAAAGAATTTTTGGATGCGCGAAACCCAACAAAGCAACATTCTTTTACCTTGGAATCGTACCTCATCAAGCCTGTGCAGAGAGTGTTGAAATATCCTCTACTGCTGAAAGAGCTAGTCTCTCTCACTGATGCAGAGAGTGAAGAGCACTACCATCTAACAGGTCAGTACTAAAAGCAGGCCAGAGATGAAGACACAATTGCCCTCCACACTGCGAGATGGTGTCTTCAGTCAGTAGCTGGGGTACGTGTGGCCAAGTCAGAGCCTGTGGTGGGTGGACCTGTCAATGCAGTTAAAGAATACGAGTGCCATCTGTATCTTGAGGCAGTGTGGGAAATCGTGGGGATGCACTTGGAGCCCTCTCTAAAATTGGATGCCAAGTTATTGAGGCAAGCCATTTCAAGGGAGAGACTGAAATGTTCTTGCTGCCTGATTCTCAATGTTTTCCAGTTTCACAACTGAATTTGCTCAGTTAAACATGTTTGCTAACTGAATGTATTTTTCCTTATTCTTATGGAGATAGATTTTTTTTTTTTAGAATTGTCTGAGCTTTTGTCACTTTAAGGTGAAGGCACTATTTCCAGTGGAGCAAGCCAAAAGACCCCTGAAGAATGGGCTCCACCCGAAACCTAGTTTTCTCACCTATTCATAAGTGGTAGCAGTAGAATTCGGCCATTTGGCCCATCAAGTCTGCTCTGCCAATCAATCATGGCTGATCCATCTCTCTCTCCTGCCTTCATCCCATAACCTCTGACACCCGTACTAATCAAGATTCTATCTATCTCTGCCTTAAACATATCCATTGACTTGGCCTCCGCAGCCTTTTGTGGCAAAGAATTCCAGAGATTCACCACCATCTGACTAAAGAAATGTCTCCTCATCACCTTCCTAAAGGAACGTCCTTTAATTCTATGACCTCTGGTCCTAGACTCTCCCACTAGTGGAAACATCCTCTCCACATCCACTCTATCCAAGCCTTTCACTATTCTGTATGTTTCAATGAGGCCCCACCCCCTCATTCTTCTAAACTCCAACGTGTGGTCCAGATGAGACTTCCTATCCTTTTCTCCAGAGATGCCGTCTGACCCGCTGAGCTACTCCAGCTTTTTTTGTCTGTCGCTATTTCCAGATGTGGTTTTATTGATTAGCTCAGGGTACTGTGGTAATTTTTCTGGAGTGATCGCATTTCTGGAGTCGCCGTAAGCTTTTTGTACGGTGGGGTTGGAACTGATGGGCAGATTGACTGGTAGGCCGACGCACAGCAGTGGTAAAGAAAGAGGAGAAAATCGCGGCAACATTATCTTTCACCAACTTTCTTCAATGACTAAAAAAAGGCGATCAGGAGAGACACATATCTGATCATTTCTATCCCCAACCTCCAACTGAAGAATTTCCACTGCTGGTTACGATTCTTTTTATTCTTTCACTTTGCTGGTTTCTCTCTCTTGTCCTTGCAAGACCACGATATAAGGAAGCTGGCATATATGATCAGTTTAGTGAACAGGCCCTTCGGCCCACAGAGTCCGCCCCGACCAGCGCTCCCCGCACATTAACACTATCCTACACACACTGGGGACCAAATAACCTATAAGCCTGTACGTCTTTGGAGTGTGGGAGAAAACCGGAGATCCCGGAGAAAACCCATGCGGGTCACGGGGAGAACGAACAAACTCCGTACAGACTATATGCATAGTCGGGATGGAACCCGGGCCCCTGGCGCTGCAAGGCAGCAACACTGTGCCAGTGTTACACTAGAGGCACCAGCCTACTGCTAACTGTCCTCCTGATGTTTGGTTTGGGTTCTGCAGCCTAGATGGATTTGAGCTAAATTCCAGAGCAAAGTAAGAGTGAATGCTCGATTTGTACATCAATGCACTATTTGAACAAGTTGTTTACAAGCTGGAGTTATGGCGAGCATCAGATTGTTGAAGGCCTTTAATTTAAGGCCCATGAACATCGCAGAAGTACCTTAATTACAACATGTATTCTAACTTCAGATTGTATATTCATGTTCAAATGTGACAGCAGTAAATTTAGGCAGTCTACTCTGCCATTCAATCATCGCTGATCTGACTTACCCTCTCAACCCCATTCTGCCTTCTCCCCGTAACCCTCAACACCTGTACTAATCAAGAATCTGTACTATCTCTGCCTTAAACATATCCATTGACTTGGCCTCCACAGCCTCCTGTGGCAATGACTTCCACAGATTCACCACCCTCTGACTAAAGAAAGTTCCTTCCTAAAGGACGTCAATAGACAATAGGTGCAGGAGTAGGCCATTCGGCCCTTCGAGCCAGGACCGCCATTCAATGTGATCATGGCTGATCATCCCCAATCAGTACTCCGTTCCTGCCTTCTCCCCATAACCCCTGACTCCGCTATCTTTAAGAGTCCTATCTAGCTCTCTCTTGAAAGTATATGACACTCTAAGCATATGACAGTCCCGCCATCCCGGGAATTAACTTGTAAACCTAAGCTACATTCCCTCGATAGCATGAATGCTCTTCCTCAAATTAAGGGACCAAAACTGCACACAATACTCCAGGTGTGTTCTCACTAGGGCTCTGTACAACTGCAGAAGGACCTCTTTGCTCCTATACTCAACTCCTTTTGTTATGGAGGCCAACATGCCATTCACTTTCTTCACTGCCTGCTGTACCTGCATGATTACTTTCATAGAATGATGACCAAGAACCCCCAGATCCCATTGTACTTCCCCTTTTCCCAACTTGACTCCGTTTAGATAGTAATCTGCCTTCCTGTTTTTTCTACCAAAGTGGATAAACTCACAGTTATCCACATTAAACTGCATCTGCCATGCATCTGCCCACTCAGCCAACCTGTCCAAGTCACCCTGCATTCTCATAGCATCCTCCTCACAGTTCACACTGCCACCCAACTTTGTGTCATCTGCAAATTTGTTAATGTAACTTTGAATCCCTTCAGCTAAATCATTGATGTATATTGTAACTAGCTGCAGTTCCAGTACCCCACTAGTCACTGCCTGCCATTCTGAAAGGGACCCGTTAATCCCTGCTCTTTGTTTCCTGTCTGCCAACCAACTTTCTATCCATGTCAGCATTCTACCCCCAATACCCTGTGCCCTAATTGTGCCCACTAATCTCCTATGTGGGACCTTATCAAATGCTTTCTGAAAGTCCAGGTACACTACATCCACTGGCTCTCCCTTGTCCATTTTCCTAGTTACATCCTCAAAAAATTCCAGAAGATTAGTCAAGTATGGTTTCCCCTTCGTGCTGACTCGGACCGATCCCGTTACTGCCTCCAAACGTGCCGCTATTTCATCTTTTATGATTGACTCCAGCAGCTTCCCCACCACCGATGTGAGGCTAACTGGTCTATAATTCCCTGTTTTCTCTCTCCTGACTTTCTTGAAAAGTAGGATAACATTAGCTACCTTCCAATCCACAGGAACTGATCCTGAATCTATAGAACATTGAAAAATTATCACCAATGCATCCACAAATTCTAGAGCCACTTCCTTAAGTACCCTGGGATGCAGACCATCAGACCCTGGGGATTTATCAGCCTTCAGTCCCATCAGTCTACCCAACACCATTTCCTGCCTAATGTGGATTTCCTTCAGTTCCTCCGTCACCCCAGATCCTCTGGCCAGAAGTATATCAGGAAGATTGATTGTGTCCTCCTTAGTGAAGACGGATCCAAAGTACCTTTACAACTCATCTGCTATTTCCTTGTTCTCCATAATATGTTCACCTTTTTCAGTCTTCAAGGGTCCAACTTTGGTCTTACAAATTTTTTTCTCTTCACATACCTAAAGAAGCTTTTACTATCCTCCTTTCTATTCTTGGCTAGCTTACCTTCGTACCTCATCTTTTCTCCCTGTATTGCCTTTTTTAGTTATCTTCTGTTGCTCTTTAAACATTACCCAATCCTCTTGCTTCCCACTCATCTTCGCCATGTTGTTCTTCGTCTCTTTTATTTTTATACTGTCCCTGACGTCCCTTTTCAGCCATGGTCTCCTCTTACTTCCTTGGAATCGTTCTTCCTCTTTGATGCCGGCTGACCCGCTGAGCTACTCCAGCTTTTTTTGTCTGTCGCTATTTCCAGATGTGGTTTTATTGGATTAGCTCAGAGTATTGTGGTAATTTTTCTGGAGTGATCGCATTTCTGGAGTCTAAGCTTTTTGTACGGTGGGGTTGGAACTGATGGCAGATTGACTGGTGGCCGACGCACAGCAGTGGTAAAGAAAGAGGAGAAAATCGCGGCAACATTATCTTTCACCAACTTTCTTCAATGACTAAAAAAAGGCGATCAGGAGAGACACATATCTGATCATTTCTTCGAACTGAAGAATTTCCACTGCTGGTTACGATTCTTTTTATTCTTTCACTTTGCTGGTTTCTCTCTCTTGTCCTTGCAAGACCACGATATAAGGAAGCTGGCATATATGATCAGTTTAGTGAACAGGCCCTTCGGCCCACAGAGTCCGCCCCGACCAGCGCTCCCCGCACATTAACACTATCCTACACACACTGGGGACCAAATAACCTATAAGCCTGTACGTCTTTGGAGTGTGGGAGAAAACCGAGATCCCGGAGAAAACCCATGGGTCACGGGGAGAACGAACAAACTCCGTACAGACTATATGCATAGTCGGGATGGAACCCGGGCCCCTGGCGCTGCAAGGCAGCAACACTGTGCCAGTGTTACACTAGAGGCACCAGCCTACTGCTAACTGTCCTCCTGATGTTTGGTTTGGGTTCTGCAGCCTAGATGGATTTGAGCTAAATTCCAGAGCAAAGTAAGAGTGAATGCTCGATTTGTACATCAATGCACTATTTGAACAAGTTGTTTACAAGCTGGAGTTATGGCGAGCATCAGATTGTTGAAGGCCTTTAATTTAAGGCCCATGAACATCGCAGAAGTACCTTAATTACAACATGTATTCTAACTTCAGATTGTATATTCATGTTCAAATGTGACAGCAGTAAATTTAGGCAGTCTACTCTGCCATTCAATCATCGCTGATCTGACTTACCCTCTCAACCCCATTCTGCCTTCTCCCCGTAACCCTCGACACCTGTACTAATCAAGAATCTATCCATCTCTGCCTTCAAAATATCCATTGACTTGGCCTCCACAGCCTCCTGTGGCAATGACTTCCACAGATTCACCACCCTCTGACTAAAGAAAGTTCCTTCCTAAAGGACGTCAATGGACAATAGGTGCGGGAGTAGGCCATTCGGCCCTTCGAGCCAGCACCGCCATTCAATGTGATCATGGCTGATCATCCCCAATCAGTACTCCGTTCCTGCCTTCTCCCCATAACCCCTGACTCCGCTATCTTTAAGAGCCCTATCTAGCTCTCTCTTGAAAGTACACTCTAAGCATATGACAGTCCCGCCATCCCGGGAATTAACTTGTAAACCTAAGCTACATTCCCTCGATAGCATGAATGCTCTTCCTCAAATTAAGGGACCAAAACTGCACACAATACTCCAGGTGTGTTCTCACTAGGGCTCTGTACAACTGCAGAAGGACCTCTTTGCTCCTATACTCAACTCCTTTTGTTATGGAGGCCAACATGCCATTCGCCTTCTTCACTGCCTGCTGTACCTGCATGCTTACTTTCATAGAATGATGACCAAGAACCTCCAGATCCCGTTGTACTTCCCCTTTTCCCGTTGACTCCGTTTAGATAGTAATCTGCCTTCCTGTTTTTTCTACCAAAGTGGATAAACTCACAGTTAACCACATTAAACTGCATCTGCCATGCATCTGCCCACTCAACCAACCTGTCCAAGTCACCCTGCATTCTCATAGCATCCTCCTCACAGTTCACACTGCCACCCAGCTTTGTGTCATCTGCAAATTTGTTAATGTAACTTTGAATCCCTTCAGCTAAATCATTGATGTATATTGTAACTAGCTGCAGTTCCAGTACCCCACTAGTCACTGCCTGCCATTCTGAAAGGGACCCGTTAATCCCTACTCTTTGTTTCCTGTCTGCCAACCAACTTTCTATCCATGTCAGCAATCTACCCCCAATACCCTGTGCCCTAATTGTGCCCACTAATCTCCTATGTGGGACCTTATCAAATGCTTTCTGAAAGTCCAGGTACACTACATCCACTGGCTCTCCCTTGTCCATTTTCCTAGTTACATCCTCAAAAAATTCCAGAAGATTAGTCAAGTATGGTTTCCCCTTCGTGCTGACTCGGACCGATCCCGTTACTGCCTCCAAACGTGGCGCTATTTCATCTTTTATGATTGACTCCAGCAGCTTCCCCACCACCGATGTGAGGCTAACTGGTCTATAATTCCTGTTTTCTCTCTCCTGACTTTCTTGAAAAGTAGGATAACATTAGCTACCTTCCAATCCACAGGAACTGATCCTGAATCTATAGAAAATTGAAAAATTATCACCAATGCATCCACAAATTCTAGAGCCACTTCCTTAAGTACCCTGGGATGCAGACCATCAGACCCTGGGGATTTATCAGCCTTCAGTCCCATCAGTCTACCCAACACCATTTCCTGCCTAATGTGGATTTCCTTCAGTTCCTCCGTCACCCCAGATCCTCTGGCCAGAAGTATATCAGGAAGATTGATTGTGTCCTCCTTAGTGAAGACGGATCCAAAGTACTTGTTCAACTCATCTGCCATTTCCTTGTTCTCCTTTTTCAGTCTTCAAGGGTCCAACTTTGGTCTTACAAATTTTTTTCTCTTCACATACCTAAAGAAGCTTTTACTATCCTCCTTTCTATTCTTGGCTAGCTTACCTTCGTACCTCATCTTTTCTCCCTGTATTGCCTTTTTTAGTTATCTTCTGTTGCTCTTTAAACATTACCCAATCCTCTTGCTTCCCACTCATCTTCGCCATGTTGTTCTTCGTCTCTTTTATTTTTATACTGTCCCTGACGTCCCTTTTCAGCCATGGTCTCCTCTTACTACCCTTGGAATCGATCTTCCTCTTTGCAATGAACTACTGATCCTGCACCTTCTGTGTTATTCCCAGAAATACCTGCCATTGTTGTTCCACTGTTATCCCTGCTAGGGTATCTTTCCAGTCAACTTTGGGCAGCTCCTCCCTCATGGCTCCATAGTCCCCTTTATTCAACTGTAATACTGACACCTCCGATTTACCATACTACATTTTTAATGTAGATTTAAACTTATCATATTCTGGTCACTAACTCCAAATGGCTCATTAACCTCCTTAAGTTCCTTTATCAAATCCGGTTCATTACCCAACACTAAATCCAGAATTGCCTTCTCCCTGGTAGGCTCCAGTACAAGCCGCTCTAAGAATCCATCACGGAGGCACTCCACAAACTCCCTTTCTTGGGGCCCAGTACCGACCTGATTTTCCCAGTCTACCTGCATGTTGAAATCTCCCATAACAACCGTAGCATTACCCTGACCACATGCCAATTTTAACTCTTGATTCAACTTGCACCCTATATCAATGCTACTGTTTGGGGGCCTGCAGATAACTCCCGTTAGGGTCTTTTTACCCTTACAATTCCTTAGTTCTATCCATACTGACTCCACATCTCCTGTTTCAATGTTACCCCTTGCAAGGGACTGAATTTCATTCCTCACCAACAGGGCAACCCCACCCCCTCTGCCCACTTGTCCGTCTTTTCGATAGGAGGTATGCCCTTGAATATTCAGTTCCCGGTCCTGGCCCTCTTGCAGCCATGGCTCTGTAATTCCCACAACATCATACTTGCCAATTTCTAACTGAGCCTCAAGCTCGTCCACTTTATTTCTTATACTTCACGCATTCATATACAACACTGACCGGTATTCACCTCCCCTCTCACACCGCTCACAATTGGCCCTGACCTTACTCTCTTATCCCTTCTCGAACTGTCCTTTCCGTTAAGTATTTTGTGACTCACCACTATAACTAATTGATCAACTAGGAAGCAGCAAGTTTTAAATTTTGCCAATGGTCACAGTGCACTCTTCACCAAATCCAGCATTGACAAACTCGTAGCTCCTGATCTTTTTTCCATTGAAATTGATATAAAAGTAGACATGGTGTAAAGCATGCTGCATTTCTCTGCCACCGTCTTCCCTAGTAAGTGCCTTTAGTTTAGTTTAGAGATACAGCGCAGAAACAGGGCGTCTGGCCCACCGCGTCCGACTGACCAGCGATCCCCGCACATTAACACTTTCCTACACACACTAGGAACAATTTACATTTATACCAAGCCAATTAATATACAAACCTGTATTTTGGAGTCTTTGGAGTGTGGGAAGAAACTGAACTTCTCAGTGAAGACCCACGCAGGTCACGGGGAGAACGTACAAACTGCGTACAGACAGCACCCGTAGTCGGGATCGAACCCGGGTCTCCGGCGCTGCAAACCCTGTCGTACGGCAACTCCACCACTGCGCCACCGTGCTGACCTTTATCCGAGCTGTGCACACGGCACCCCTTGATAGCCTCAAATAATGAAAACCTGTTAATTATTTACTGGGAAAAAAGTTTTTTTTTAAAAAATGGTAGTTGAGACTCTGCTGAATATTTTATTTTAAATCACAGAAACATTGAAGGCAATGGAGAAAGTGGCCAGTCACATCAACGAGATGCAGAAAATCTATGAGGATTATGGGACAGTTTTTGATCAGCTTATTGCAGAACAGCCTGGAACTAAGAAAGAGGTAAAACCTTTTGAATAGACATTTACTCTTTAGCCTTCTCCAGAAGATCCTGACTTGTGCTTCTGTTGCCTCAAGAGTTCATTGCTATGAGAGCTGGAACTCAGTGACTGCATTCTGCAGAAAGCATTGCAGTGAAATATGACCTCACCTACGCACTTCTGAGTGGGAGCTTTTGACTAGTAAATCAGAAATAAAAATCCTTTCTTTTCATATTCCTATTCGTGGAACGTTAGACCACTTCTCACACCTTAATCAGTTTGAATGGAACTTTGAATCTGATTTTTAAGGATGTTCTGTTCTTTGTACCAATCTCTAAGATTAGTGGATTGTAACTTCAAATTGTCTATTTTTTTTCAGGTCACCGAACTATCAATGGGAGAGCTTTTGTTGTACTCTTCTGTAAATTGGTTAAACCCTTTCCCGTCTCTCAGCCGGATGAGGAAAGATCCTGAACTGACTGTGTTTGGTAAGCGCCCTGCTTGGGGGAACGATGGGTGCCTGACTAGCTTTCTAAACTGCTTCGCAAGTAAGAATTTCACATTCCCAATCTGGGGTGAAAAAAAGATTCTCATCCTAGCAAGGGACTCAATCCACGCCGTGTTTTTCGCAGATTGCTCCAAGAAATGAAGATGTAACAGTGATTTTGTGGAATATTTCTTCTTCACCCTTTCGGCACTCCTGCCTTTAAGGCAATGGAGCTGAATATTTTTGCAACTGCCTCGTATTATGAGGGCATACATCATTTATAAACCCGTGCAATAGATATTAATGGGCCTTTTGACTGCATATTTTATTTATTTATTTCGGAGTCAGGGTCCAGGCAAGGGACAACGTTACATAAAAATACGTACAAAAACATCATAAATTAAATTTAAAATCTTAGTATATCGTATGAAAGTATCATATATTATATATTAAAAAAACACAATACATGAATTAAAATCCAGAATAAAAAAGAATGATCAATGTCCTACAACGAGACAGCGATACCAGTGTCTCCACAACTAGGATTCGTAGCGTGCAGTATTATATCTTATGTTTGACAAGGCCACGATAATTACATTTTTAGAGTAATTTATCCTGCAAATTAATTTATACAGATGATTTCTTGGGATAGTTTCTAAAGTACTGACTCCTGCAGCCACAAACATGTTACTAGCACTAACCCATCTAGGTTTCCTTAGCAGTGTTCTCATGGTAGCTCATGCATAGTCCGATCTGGTCCAAACATGCATATTTTCAATAGTAATGATTATCCAAAATGATTGTGTTCAGTTCTGGGCAATTGTATCCAGTTCGGGGCACCATATTTTTAAGGAATGATATTGTCAAGCTTGATAGGGTTCAGAGAAGATTTACGAGGATGTTGCTTGGACTAGAGGGTGTGAGCTATAGGGAGAGGTTGATTAGGCTGGGTGTCTATTCTTTAGAGCGCAGGAGGATGAGGGGTGATCTTATATAGGTGTACAAAATTATGAGAGGAATAGATCGGGTAGATGCACAGAAACTCTTGCCCAGAGTAGAGGAATCGAGGACATAGGTTCGAGGTGAAGGGGAATAGATTGAAAAGGAATCTGAGGTGTAACTTTTCACATAGGATGGTGGGTGCATGGAACAAGCTGCCAGAGGAGGTAGTTGAGGGTACACAAAAAGCTGGAGAAACTCAGCGGGTGCAGCAGCATCTAAGGAGCGAAGGAGATAGGCGACGTTTCGGGTCGAGACCCTTCTTCAGACTGGTCAGGGATCAGGGAAACGAGAGATATAGATGGTGATGTGGAGAGATAAGGAACAATGAGTGAAAGATATGCAAAAAAAGTATCGGTGATAAAGGGAACAAGCCATTGTAAGCTGTTTGTGGTGTGAAAATGAGAAGCTGGTGCGACTTGGGTGGGGGAGGGAGATAGAGATAGAGGGAATGCCAGGGCCCGAGGGCTGAGGGAGAGGTGGGAAGGGGAGGAGACAGCAAGGGTTAACAGAATTGAGAAAATTCAATATTCAAGCCCAAAGGATGCAGACTCCCCAAGCGGAATATGAGGTGCTGTTCCTCCAGCTTGCGGTGTTGCTCACTCTGGCCGTGGAGGAGGCCCAGGACCGAGAGGTCGGATGTGGAATGGGAGGGGGAGTTGAAGTGCTGAGCCACCGGGAGGTCGGGTTGGTTATTGCGGACCGAGCGGAGGTGTTCGGCGAAGCGATCGCCAAGCCTCCGCTTGGTCTCACCGATATAGATCATCTGGCATCTGGAGCAACGGATGCAGTAGATGAGGTTGGAGGAGGTGCAGGTGAACCTCTGTCGGACCTGGAAGGACTGCTTGGGTCCCTGAAAGGAGTGGAGGGGGGAGGTGAAGGGACAAGTGTTGCATTTCTTGCGGTTGCAAGGGAAAGTGCCCGGGGAAGGGGTAGAGTGGGAGGGGAGGGAAGAATGGACAAGGGAGTTGCGGAGGGAGCGGTCTTTGCGGAAGGCAGACAGGGGGGGAGATGGGAAGATGTGGCGGGTGGAGGGGTCACGTTGGAGGTGGCGAAATTGGCGGAGGACTATATGTTGTATTTGCCGGCTGGTGGGGTGAAAGGTGAGGACCAGGGGGGACTCTGCCCTGTTTGCGAGTGGGGGAATGGGGAGCGAGGGCAGTGTTGCGGGGTATGGAGGAGACCCTGGTGCGAGCCTCATCAATAGTGGGGGAGGGGAATCCCGTTCTCTGAAGAATGAGGCCATTTGTGATGACCTGGTGTGGAACACCTCATCCTGGGAGCAGATGCGGCGTAGACGGAGGAATTGGGAATAGGGGATGGAGTCCTTACAGGAAGCAGGGTGGGAAGAGGAGTAGTCCAGGTAGCTGTGGGAGTCAGTAGGTTTGTAGTGGATGTCGGTCAGGAGTTTATCACCTGCAATAGAGATGGTGAGGTCAAGGAATGGTAGGGAAGTGTCGGAAATGGTCCAAGTGTATTTGAGTGCCGGATGGAAGTTGGTGGTGAAATGAATGAAGTCAGTCAGTTGTGTGTGGGTGCAGGAGGTGACACCAAAGCAGTCGTCGATGTAACGGAGGTAGAGGTCGGGGATGGGGCCCTGGTATGCCGTAGAGGAGGTAGTTGAGGCTGGGACTATCCCAAAGTTTAAGAAACAGTTAGACAGGTGCATGGATAGGACAGGTTTGGAGGGATATGGACCAAACATGGGCAAATGGGACTAGTGTAGCTGGGACATGTTGATCGGTGTGGGCAAGTTGGGCCAAAGGGCCTGTTTCCACACTGTATCACTCTAACTATGACTTGGCCCTTCCTGCATTTAGATTATTTGTTCATTCCACATCAACTCTTTTGTGCCGTCAATTGTTTTTCCAGTCAGGAGACCAAGTTTATCACATCAATATTCCTCATCTCAATGTGTATGCAGGAACTGCAGATGCTGGTTTAAACTGCAGATAGACACAAAAAGCTGTAGTAACTCAGCGGGACAGGCAGCATCTCTGGAGAGAAGGAATAGGTGATGTTTCGGGTCAAGACCCTGCCGCAGACTGTGAGTCGGGGAAAGGGAAACGAGAGATATAGATGGTGACATACAGAGGCATAGAACAAATGAATGAAAGATATGCAAAAATGTAACAATGATAAAGGAAACCGGTCCATTGTCAGCTGTGGGCTAGGTGAAAACTCACAGGTCGACATTGAAACTAGTACGACGACTAGGGTGAGGCTGAGGGGATTCAAGAGTCACTTGAAGTTCGAGTATATTGATGTATGAATACTGATTTTAATTAAAACAGCCCTTGCATCCCCTCTCTCTTCCCCCCTCCCTAGTCATTATACTAGTTTAATTGTCTTCCTGATGAGTTTCATTGTCTATCACTTGTTTTCACCTAGGCCACAGACCAAGCGCGGAAACAGTCCCTTCGCCCACTGACCAATTAATATCCCCGCAAATTAATATTATCCTAATCACACAAGATACAATTTTACATTCATACCAAGCCAATTAACTTACAAACCTGTACATCCTTGGAGTGTGGGAGGAAACCAAAGAGCTAGAAGAAAACCCGCGCAGGTCACGGGGAGAACGTACATACTCCGTGCAGGCAGCACCCATAGTCAGGATCGAACCCAGGTTGTGTCTTGACCTCAAACCTCACCTATCCACATATAGGAAAAAAACTGCAGATGCTGTTTCAAACCAAAGATAGACGCAAAAAGCTGGAGTAACGCAGCGCGTTAGACAGCATCTCTGGAGAAAAGGATTAGGTGACAATTTGGGGGAGTGAAGAAGGGTCTCGACCGGAAACATCAACTATTCCTTTTCTCCAGAGATGCTGCCTGACCCACTGAGTTGCTCCAGCTTTTTGTGTCTAACCTCACCTATCCATGTTCTCCAGAGATGCTGCGTGACCCACTGAGTTACTCCAACACTTTGTGTCCTATTGTGTATTAACCAGCATCCGCAGTTCTTTCTTCTAAAATATTTGTATTAGTTTTTTTCAAAAACAAAAACAAAAGAACAAAAAAAAGTAATGATAAACATAATGATGATATTGATACATAGGGATCAGGGTTACATTAATGGCAGGTATAACCTAAATGTGAGTCCAGTATCAACATACACATTGAATATAGACCTCCCGGTCTCTATGTAAATATAGATAAGTGTTTAAAAGAGAACATATGTACAGAAACAAAAAGATAAAAAGGAAAAAAAAGAGAAAAAAAAACAAAAAAAAAACAGTTCTATCTATCTCTCTCTCTCTCTCTCTCTCTCTCTATATATATATATATATATATATATATATATATATAGATAGACTGTTTTATTTATTTATTTTTTTCTCTTTTTTTTCTCCTTTTTATCTTTTTGTTTTATTGTTTTATTTACTGTTTTATTTTTTTTATTTTTAAAAGAGAACATATGTACAGAATCAAAAAGATAAAAAGGAGAAAAAAAAGAGAAAAAATAAATAAATAAAAGTTATATCTATATATATATTTATATATATAGATAGATAGAACTGTTTTATTTTTTTTATTTTTTTTCTCTTTTTTTTCTCCTTTTTATCGTTTTGATTCTGTACATATGTTCTCTTTTAAAAATTAAAAAAATAAAACAGTTCTATCTATATATATATATATATATATATATATATATATATATATATATAGAACTGTTTTATTTTTTTTATTTTTTTTCTCTTTTTTTTCCTTTTTATCTATATACACTGTTTTTACATCTATTTTCTGACTTTTTATCTCCCATCACCTTTCAATTAGCAGCTCAGTCATAGAGTGTGGAAACAGGCCCTTTGGCCCAACTTGCCCACACGGCCCAACGTGTCCCAGCTACACTAGTCCCACCTGCCCGCGTTTGGTCCATATCCCTCCTAACCTGTCCTATCCATGTACCTGGCTAACTGTTTCTTATAGTTTACAATAACTTTATAACTGACATGCAATTCTTTCTTTCTACAGTTTTTAGGCGAGCCATCATACTGGTTTATAAGGAGATTTACAAGCTGAAGAAAAAAACTGTAAGTGACGTTATGAACAGTGCCAATTTAATAATTGCCCAATTGCTGAAAAGATTTGCAGTGTTTGGAATATTTGACTCCAAAAATCTCTCCCATCCCCAGGGTACAGTTCCACGTTCCACTTGCATCTATGGTGATATTGATCAATTTAAGTTCAAATGGTTGATTCCACTGTCGGCTCTTCAGGTCCGGCTGGGCAATGCTGCAGGTAATTTAATTTTAACAAATTGACAATGAGTTGTGTATTTACGGCGCAGTGGCTTAGATATGGAGAGGTAGACTGAGCTCTTAGGGCTAACGGAGTGAAGGGATATGGGGAGAAAGCAGGAACGGGTTACTGAATTTGGATGATCAGTTTCGGGAGCTCTCCGGTAAGACATGGCCAATTCGGAGGTCCAAGCCTCTGAGAATGTTCTTCAGTTCCGACGTCGGAGTCCCATCCTCCCGGCGAGCGGGCCTGAACATCAGCCCGCCCATAGCGGCGACTGCGGGTGGTGGGGTGGGATCGGGAGGCCCCGACAACGGGTGAACATCAGAACAACAGAGGAGGATGACTGAACTGTGGCATCTTCCCTCACAGTGGGAAACTGTGATTCCGCTGTGTGGGGATGTTTATGTTAAAGGCTATCGTGTTCTGTGTTCTTTATTATATTCGTATGGCTGTATGGTGACCACAAAATTCACTGTACCAATTGGTGCATGTGACAATAAATGTCTCTCGTCCCTTGTCTTGTCTTGTCTTGATCATATTGAATGGCGGTGCTGGCTCGAAGGGCTGAATGGCCTACTCCTGCACCTATTTTCTAAGTTTTAATGATAGTACCATCATGCCAGTCGGCATTTTCAAGCACCGTTACAGATCAAGCAGTTTATCCCCTTTTCAGATATTAGTTTACAATTAATCTAAACTGTTTTGTCAGGTCCTCCTAACTATGATCTTCATTTAGCGATTTTCCAGACAACAACAATGACAAAATTATGTGGTGTGAGTTCTAAAATACTACATCTAGTCAGTTGTTAACAGTAAAAGCTGTTCATAAGTGATACGGAGCAGAATTAGGCCATTCGGTCCACCAAGTCTACTTCGCCATTCAATCATGGCTGATCTATCTCTCAATCTATTCTCCTGCCTTCTCCCCATAGCCCCTGACACCCGTACTAATCAAGAATCTATCTATCTCCACCTTAAAAATATCCATTGACGGCCTCCACAGCCATCTGTGGCAAAGAATCTACAGATTCACCACCACCTGACTAAAGAAATTCATACTCATCTCCTTCCTAAAGGAAAGGCCTTTTATTCCGAGTATATGACCTTTGGTCCTAGATTCTCCCCCTAGTGGAAATATCTTCTCATCCATTCTATCTAAGCCTTTCACTACTCGATATGTTTCAACGTGTTCAGTTATTACATTTCTTCTCTTATTTATTGAATGAATCAAATTGGCTTAAAGATGATTTTTATGATAATTGATTGTTGATTTGGATGATCAGCCTAACTTGAGGAAGGACATTCTTGCTATAGAGGGAGTGCAGCGTAAGTTTACAAGGTTAATTCCCGGGATGGCAGGATTCTCATATGCTGAGAGAATGGAGTGGTTGGGCTTGTACACTCTGGAGTTTAGAAGGATGAGAGGGGATCTTATAAGAAACATATAAGATTGTTAATGATTTGGACATGCTAAAGGCAGGAAACATGTTCCTGATGTTGGGGGAGTCCAGAACCAGGGGCCACAGTTTAAGAATAAGGGGTAAGCCATTTGGAAAGGAGACGAGGAAACACTTTTTCTCACAGAGAGTTGTGAGTCTGTGGAATTCTCTGCCTCAGAGGCCGGTTCTCTGGATGCTTTCAAGAGAGAGTGAGATAGCGGAGTCAGGGGATATGGGGAGAAGGCAGGAACGGGGTACTGATTGGGGATGATCAGCCATGATCACATTGAATGGCGGTGCTGGCTCGAAGGGTCCTGCACCCATTGTCTATTGTCTATTGTTGAGGTTATTCGTCAACTCGGCACTTCTGACTCAACCCTGGTGCGAACAATCCAATCTTGATTTTGGTACTGACACAATAGGTTCTACAAACACAGTGGATGTGATTCTTGGTGAAACCGCCTCCTTCCCAATTGCCAACCACTTTTTCCCACTGAGGGGCAAGACTGCATTGCTTAGTGGATGATTAACCTCAGCAATCCATTATCATAAAAACCATCCTTAAGCCAATTTGATCTATTCTGCAAAAATGAGAGAACAAATGTAATAACTGAATGGGTTTGACGGCGCTGGGCCTTTACTCGCTGGAGTTTAGAAGGATCAGGGGGGAACTGCATTGGAACTAATTGAATAGTGTAAACACTCAATATTTAAACATGAATTTAATATTTAAACACTCATTCAATATTGGAACAAAAGTGATGGCTGCCAAGTGAAACCTAGCTCTGTCCTCTGCTGCACCCCGTCACCTAACCACACAGATCGCCGTTGATTGGTCGGCCCAGATCGCGCCAGTTCACGCTAGAGTTCGAGCTTGACAAACGAAGATTCGAGACCAAAGTGGCTCTGCCACAAGATGGAGCCACAAGTGAAAGGCTTGGATACAGTGGGTGTAGGACCAGAGGGCACAGCCTCAGAATAAAAGGACATCCCTTCAGGGAGATGAGGAGGAATTTCTTTAGCCAGAGGGTGGTGAATCTGTGGAATTAATTGCACTCTTTAGATGCACTGTAATGGTTGACACCCTGTTTTTGGGGGTACGTCTGCTACTACTCTCGGGATGGCCTTGTAACAATATCATTGATCTGAGTTTGAAGATAACTGAAGATTGAAGGATATGCTGGACTAGGAGTTCACAAACTGTGCAGAGTACAGTTCTATTACAACAGGTGGTCAACAGTGCTATCAAAACCTCCACGTGGGAGTTTGTGTGGTGTTAAACATAGAAAATACAGTGCCCTCCATAATGTTTGGGACTTTGCAATTTCTACATGGTGAAACCAAAATGTAGACAAACGGCCTTTATTAAAATCTGACAATGTGCACTTTAACCACATGTGATTTATTTCTATTACTAATCTCAAATTGTGGAGTACAGAGGCAAATAAATAATTTGTCCCAAATATTACGGAGGGCAATGTGGGTACCGGAGAAGGCCGTTCGGTCCTTCGAGCCAGCACCGCCATTCAATATGATCATGGCTGGTCATCCAAAATCAGTATCCAGTTCCTGCTTTTTCCACATATCCCTTGGTACCACCATCTTTAGGAGCTAAATCGAACTCTCTCTAAATCATCCAGTGACTTGGCCTCCACTGCCTTCTGTGGCAGAGAATTCCACTTTCTGATGACAAAGAAATATGTTTTTTTAAAGCAGTACTTTAAAACCTTTATTTTGTATGAAGAGTATGACAGATAAAGGAATACATGGCCGCCAGAGGCAGTCTACGTCATAAGAGAGGAAAATTGAGCATAGTATGAAATGGGCTGTCAGTAGGCTACCACGTATTGTGCAGATCTGGTGTAAGTTCAGTCCCTCTGCCCCCTTGCATGTCAAATCTAACGGCAACAACACCATTAAGAAAGATGATGGTGTAGAAACATAGAAACATAGAAAATAGATGCACGAGTAGACCATTCGGCCCTTCGAGCCTGCACCGCCATTCAATATGATCATGGCTGATCATCCAACTCAGTATCCTGTACCTGCCTTCTCTCCATACCCCCTGATCCCTTCAGCCGCAAGGGCCACATCTAACTCCCTCTTCAATATAGTCAATGAACTGGCCTCAACTACCTTCTGTGGCAGAGAATTCCACAGATTCACCACTCTCTGTGTGAAAAATGTTTTTCTCATCTCGGTCCTAAAAGACTTCCCCCTTATCCTTAAACTGTGACCCCTTGTTCTGGACTTCCCCAACATCGGGAACAATCTTCCTGCATCTAGCCTGTCCAACCCCTTAAGAATTTTGTAAGTTTCTATAAGATCCCCCCTCAATCTTCTAAATTCTAGCGAGTACAAGCCGAGTCTATCCAGTCTTTCTTCATATGAAAGTCCTGCCATCCCAGAAATCAGTCTGGTGAACCTTCTCTGTACTCCCTCTATGGCAAGAATGTCTTTCCTCAGATTAGGAGACCAAAACTGTACACAATACTCCAGGTGTGGTCTCACCAAGGCCCTGTACAACTACAGTAGAACCTCCCTGCTCCTATACTCAAATCCTTTTGCTATGAATGCGAACATACCATTCGCTTTCTTCACTGCCTGCTGCATCTGCATGCCTACTTTCAATGACTGGTGTAGCATGACACCCAGGTCTCGTTCCATCTCCCCTTTTCCTAATCAGCCACCATTCAGATAATAGTCTACTTTCCTGTTCTTGCCACCAAAGTGGATAACCTCACATTTATCCACATTATACTGCATCTGCCATGCATTTGCCCACTCACACAACTTATCGAAGTCACCTTGCAGCCTCCTAGCATCCTCCTCACAGCTAACACTACCCCCCAGCTTTGTGTCATCCGCAAACTTGGAGATGTTGCATTCAATGCCCTCGTCCAAATCATTAATATATATTGTAAATAGCTGGGGTCCCAGCACTGAGCCTTGCGATACCCCACTAGTCACTGCCTGCCATTGTGAAAAGGACCCGTTTAGTCCTTCTCTTTGCTTCCTGTCTGCCAGCCAGTTCTCTATCCACATCAATACTGAATCCCCAATACCGTGTGCTTTAAGTTTGCATACTAATCTCTTATGTGGGATCTTGTCGAAAGCCTTCTGAAAGTCCAGATATAACACATCCACTGGCTCTCCCTTATCCACTCTACTAGTTACATCCTCGATAAATTCTATAAGATTCTTCAGACATGATTTACCTTTCATAAATCCATGCTGACTTTGTCCAATGATTTCACCACTTTCCAAATGTTCTGCTATCCCATCTTTAATAACTGACTCTAGCATTTTCCCCACTACCAATGTTAGACTAACTGACCTGTAATTCTCCGTTTTCTCTCTCCCTCCCTTTTTAAAAAGTGGGGTTACATTCGCTACCCTCCAATCCTCAGGAACTACTCCAGAATCTAAAGAGTTTTGAAAGATTATCACTAATGCATCCACTAGTGAAGGACTACTTCCTTAAGTACTCTGGGATGCAGCCTATCTGGCCCCGGGGATTTATAGACCTTTAATCCATTCAATTTACCTAACACCACTTCCCGACTAACCTGGATTTCATTCAGTTCCTCCATCTTATTTGACCCCCGGTCCCCTGCTATTTCCGGCTTATTTATGTCTTCCTTAGTGAAGACAGAACCAAAGCAGTTATTCAATTGGTTTGCCATGTCCTTGTTCCCCATGATCAATTCACCTGTTTCTGGCTTCAAGGGACCTACATTTGTTTTAACTAATCTTTTTCTATTCACATATCTATAAAAACCTTTGCAGTCAGTTTTTATGTTCCCTGCCAGTTTTCTTTCATAATCTATTTTCTCTTTCCTAATTAAGCCCTTTGTCCTCTTCTGCTCAACTCTGAATTTTTCCCAGTCCTCTGGTAGGCTGCTTTTTTGGGCTAATTTGTATGCTTCATCTTTTGTTTTGATACTATCCCTGATTTCCCTTGTTATCCACAGATGCACTAACTTCCCTGATTTATACTTTTGCCAAACTGGGATGATCAATTGTTGTAGTTCATCCATGCAGTCTTTAAATGCCTTCCATTGCATATCCACCGTCAACCCTTTAAGAGTCAATTGCCAGTCTATCTTGGCCATTTCACGTTTCATACTCTTAGTTACCTTTCTTTAAGTTCAGAACCCTTGTTTCTGAATTAACAATTTCACTCTCCATCCTAATGAAGAAAAATGCTAGGGTCGCTCTTGCCCAAGGGGCCACGCACAACAAGACTGTTAACTAACCCTTCCTCATTACTCAATACCCAGTCTAAAATAGCCTGCTCTCTCGTTGGTTCCTCAACATGTTGGTTTAGAAAACTATCCCGCATACATTCCAAGAAATCCTCTTCCTCAGCACCCCTGCCAATTTGATTTACCCAATCTATATGTAGATTGAAGTCACCCATTATAACTGTTTTACCTTTGTTGCACGCATTTCTAATTTCCTGTTTGATGCCATCCCCAACTCTACTACTACTGTTAGGTGGCCTGTACACAACTCCCACTAGCGTTTTCTGCCCCTTATTGTTTTGCAGCTCTACCCATATCGATTCCACATCCTCCAAGCTAATGTCCTTCCTTTCTATTGCGTTAATCTCCTCTCTAACCAGAAATGCTACCCCACCTCCTTTTCCTTTCTGTCTATCCCTCCTGAATATTGAATATCCCTGGATGTTCAGCTCCCAGCCTTGGTCACCCTGGAGCCATGTCTCCGTGATCCCAACAATATCACATTCATTAATAACTATCTGCACATTCGACTCATCCACCTTATTACGAATGCTCCTTGCATTGAGACACAAAGCCTTCAGGCTTGTTTTTACAACACTCTTACCCCTTATAGAATTATGTTGAAAAGTGGCCCTTTTTGATTTTTGCCCTGGATTTGTCTGCCTGCCACTTTTACTTTTCACCTTGCTACCTATTGCTTCTACCCTCATTTTATACCCCTCTGTCTCTCTAATCATGCTCCCACCCCCCCTGCAACATTAGTTTTATTCCTCCCTGACAGCACTAACAAACACTCCCCCAAGGACATTGGTTCCATTCCAGCCCAGGTGCAGATCGTCCTGTTTTTACTGATCCCACCTCCCCCAGAACTGGTTCCAATGCCCTAGGAATTTGAATCCCTTCCCTTTGCACCATTTTTCAAGCCACGTATTAATCTGCAATATCCTCCTATTTCTATTCTGACTAGCATGTGGCACTGGTAGTAATCCAGAGATTATTACTTTTGAGGTCCTACTTTTAAGTTTATTTCCTAGCTCCCTAAATTCACCTTGTAGGACCTCATCCCGTTTTTTACCTATATCATTGGTGCCAATGTGCACCACGACAACTGGATGTTCACCCTCCCCGTCTAGAATGTTCTGCAGCCCTCAGTGACATCCCTGACCCTTGCACCAGGGAGGCAACATACCATCCTGGAGTCTCGCTTACAGCCGCAGAAATGACTTACAATCCTCCTTACAATTGAACCCCCTATTACTATAGCCCTTCCACTCTTTTTCCTCCCCTCCTGAGCTGCAGAGCCACCCGTAGTGCAATGAACTTGATTGCTGCTGCTTTCCCCTGATGAGCCATCTCCCCCAACAGTATCCAAAATGGTATACCTGTTTAGGAGGGAGTTGACCGCAGGGGACTCCTGCACCACCTGCCTAAGGTAGTTTGCCAGATTGCCATACTTGTCAGTATGTCACAGCATGTATGCACTACATCCTTGGATTGCTACTACCTTGCACTGAAGTAGCTAAATTCAGTCTAATCTCTTAGTTATGTCCAAGGTATTTTCTTCTAACAGTTTCCAGAGATAAGGGCCTGTCCCACTTACGCGACCTTTATAGGCAACTGGCGGCACCTGTCATAGGTCGCTGAAAATCTTCAACATGTTGAAAATTCAGCGGCGACCAGAAAGACGCTACAATTCTTTGGAGACCTCTCCAATGTGTGGTTGTGAGAGGTCTCCAAAGAGTCATAGCGTCTTTCAGGTCGCCGCTGAATTTTCAACATGTTGAACATTTTGGCGACCTATCACGGGTGTCGGCAGTCGCCTCTAAAGGTTGCGTAAGTGGGACAGGCCCTATAGATTTTTAAAATACATCATTGGCATCTCCACCTCCCATTAAGTTTCTATATTGATAACAGCTTTACTTGGTAAACTATCAATGGATTTAACAGAATTATATTCCAATCTCATCAATAAGCGAGTTCAGTATTCCGACTGCGCATGCCCAGGTCATAGGTCACTCGCGATAAACATTCTCGGCAACGGTGCTGCCACATTTATACAGACCTGCGTTTCATCCGCAGTCAGGATCGAACCCGGGTCTCCGGCGCTGTTGAATTATACTGGACCGTCCTCGTCCCCTCCCGAGTGTCCCATCCCTGTCCGGGTGCAGCCGGAGATGTCTGGGGTGACCCTGGACTGACGGTACCCTGGTCAGGAGCGGTGGAGTTAGCGCTTCTTCTCCGCGCTGGCTGTAAGCCTGGGCTGCCACTGCCCCATCAGTCCAGGGTCACCCCGGACATCTCCGGCCACACCCGGACAGGGATGGGACACTTGGGAGGGGACGGGGACGGTCCAGTAGAAATTCAACAGCGCATGCTGCGCCGGGGATCCGGGTTCGATCCTGACTATGGATGAAACGCAGGTCTGGAGATATGCAGCAGCACAGTTGCCGAGAATGTTTATCGCGTGTGACCTATGACAAATCCCATGATTCCTTGCGTTTTCCTGAATACCGAACTCGCTTATTGATAATTTATTCTGCATCTCTCTACTTTATACAGCCATAATTAATTTTGGAGTGAAAAAGGTTTTTTACTGGGGGGGGGATGAAGTAAAGGCTACATGCTTCTGGAATGATCATTGTCTCTTTGTTTCAGGCACAGACACTAACTGCATCTGGGAATTAATCCACACCAAGTCTGAAATAGAAGGACGACCTGAAACAGTATTCCAACTATGCAGCAGGTAACTTCAATCATGGAAAGACTCTGGGGAGGAGATAAGACTGGATCAAGGTGTCAGATTCGTGTACACACACACTTCATCTCTCTCTATCATCTCCCTTTGTTATACAGCAATGTGGCCCTCAGAAGCCATTGCAAACCTTGTGCAAAGCTGCTGTTTCTCAGTTGCAGGTAGACTAGACTGATTCCATCCTTCAAGTGAGGAAAAATAATAATTACCCCTTTAATCTGCCCATTGACCATTATTTTAAACCATTTCCCCTAGGTTACTGCCACCTCTTACCGAAATACTTTTTAATCAATTCTTCCTTAAGCCGCCTGTTCCAAAAAATCTTTGCTATGTCCAGGTCTTATGTTGGTCTAACCTGTACAGTATTGCGATATAGTTTGTGAAAGTTGCCTCCAATTTTTCTCATCACTGCCATAAATTTCTAAATTTACTGCCAGTGCAGATTTGCACACCGTCCGGATCCTATTACACTGCTAAAATGTGCTTGCTCAAAGATATGTTCCGATTACTTTGAAATCCAAATTGCTCTGAAGATGAAGTTCAATACGTGTTTACGTTGTCACTTTTATTTTCCACTATCCGCAGTGATCCCGAGAGTAAAACAAATGTCATTAAAGTGATTCGCTCAATACTGAGGGAAAATGTCCGTCGCCACATGACCAAGTCAGAAGGACCACTTGAGAAAATAAACAGGGAGCATTTGTTCACTCTGAGAACCAGAGTGCCATCCTCAGCTAAAATTGGTAAGACCCGAGGCAAAGTTGGCCACGTTTTTGGACATCTTGAAAACATGCAACTTTAAGGGCCTGTCCCACTTAGGCTATTTTTTAGGCGACCACAGGCCACATGGTCGCCGGGGTGTTGCCTGTATGGTTGTGATGCCCAAAGAGTCGTAGCTTATTTCTGATCGCCGCTGGATTTTTAACATGTTCAACATTTTTTGGCGACAGCGGGTTGACGCCAATGACTTCTCCTAGGTGATGTCGTAGGTTGTTGCCGGTGCTGACTTTGGTGAATTCCATTGTCGACTACCTACGTCAACCGGCGACAGGTACCGGCGACTGAATTGTCTTCAGTTGTCGCGGGTGGACGTAGGTTGACGCCTGTGTGGTCGTAGGTGGACGTCCTAATGGATCTCCGGTTGTCGGTAGCTTGATGTCGACTAGGTGGTAGGTTGTTGTAAACATTGTTGGGGGGGGGGGGGGGGGGGGGGGGGGGGGGGGGGGGGGGGGGGGGGGGGGGGGTGCAGTCACTGGTTTTACGGCGACCTGCTACAACTATGACAGTCGCTGGCAGTCGCCAAAATAAACGTGTGGGACAGGCCCTTTACTCATTGTGCATTGAAACCATTCTGATGTAATTTTTGAGATGTTAGGATTAAAATTACTTTTGTAAGTGTATAGAATTTTGCTCAGGGGACACTCTGTATATGATGAAAGAGTAGTGATGTGATTTTGGGCTAGTAGGTTCACTTAGTCAATATTCTATTTAAAAAAAAACCCTCTTTTCACCATTATGTGTGGAGATCGGTGGTTGGTGTGGGCCAAAGGGACTGTTTCCACGCTGTATCTCCAAACAAACTAATTGTTTTTAGAATTTCTCCCAACCTACTGCTTTTATCTTTGGCGTATACAGTCTGAAAATCAGTGAATAAAGTTAGGCCTCCCAAGTTCACTGAAATAAAGTGCAAGAAGAAATCTCTCAAATTGTAATGGACACAAAAAGCTGGAGTAACTCAGCGGGACAGGCAGCATCTCTGGAGAGAAGGAATGGGTGCCATTTCGGGTCTCAAATTGTAATCCTATATGTTGTCTTAAAATTCAACCTAGCTTGTATCCTGTTGTTCCATTTGTGTCTAATCAATAATTAGTTACCAGTTTTTCAAATTGTAACAATTTGCTGTTTCTTTGCTTAGGATCCACTCGAGCCTCAAAGTTGCCTAAGCATTGGTGTCAAGATGCAGAAAGACACAATGCCCTTGATTCGGATGAATGTAGCCTGAGCAGTGGAACATTAAGCAGTGGCTGCCACACCTCAGAGAGTGGCCTGGAACATGGTTGTCTTTCGTTTACAAAGCAGAACCATCGTGCCCACGAAGATGATGTAAAGGAATCGGACATTTTAAGTGACGAAGACGACTTTTGTGAATCCAAGAGTGAGACTTTGACAGATGAAATTGAGGTCGAATTTGAGAAGATGCAGATTGATACCAAAGCTGCTTTGGAGCAGGTGCCAAGCCACCAAACGGATTCCAAAGAGGCAGAACAACTAGATCATCCCCGCCTAAGGCGAAGCCATTTTTCCCCAATCAAAAGAAAAAGTGCAAAGAAGAACAAAGGGAGCCTGTTAGCAATGCATACGCATGACCGATCTCTGGACAGCCAATCTGACGGTGCAAATGTTGATTTGAATTCTGTACTGGAAAGGGAGTTTAGCATTCAGAGCCTGACGTCTGCTGTTAATGAAGAGTGCTTCTATGAAAACATCGAAAGTAACGGAGTAGCTTAGATTGTAAACGGCAGCACCCAAATGGGGTTTGGAATTCACCAGAATTGAAGTTAGTTTATTATCCGTCTTCACTTCAGACTTGTACTGTTTTGTCCACTTGCTTTTTAAATTAAAGACTGCAGGAGCATGTTAGAAGACACCAGTGTTCGGTTTGTCTTACTGCTGTGTGCACGAAGAGTGCGGTCGGCCTCAAAAATGTAGATGTTCAACAACATTTTCGTTCAAGAAAATATTAAGTACAGAAGTGAAATTATTTATTATCCATTATGGATAATAAAGTTTGGCTTCCACAAGACACTAGTTTTATATTAGGTTTGCAAAAAAGGCAGGTTTCGAACACAAAAACTAATATTTTCAATACAAGTAAAATTGCTTATTTTAAAAGGCTGTAAATCTCAATTTTATTTATAGATGGAAAATAATGGTTTACGTTAGTACCAGAATAATTATCAATATTTGTTACATTGTGTCCGATTTCAAGTTTCTGAAAAACCAAACGTGTGTTTGTGTGTGTTTTTGTTTTATCTATTTGGCCAACGTTTGCTGGACTGACAAGGGACTCCACTATTTAGCTCAGTCCTTGGCCTTCCAAGCTTTGGTATACTCCTCTCCATGCTAGCAAACTCTTTATTTAGATATCTTAATTTCTTTGTCTATAAATATTGGAAGTTGTGTATATTGTAATTTTATAACTGCATTGTAATATTGCTTTTTAATGCGTTATCTTTTATATTCTGGTGAATGACTACTTGACATTAAACGTGCATAAAGTACTTCAATGTTAAATAAATATGCATAGCACCTGCAAGAAGCTGTGTATAATTCATTTCCTTCTGATGCCATCAACAGCAAATATTTCTTTATGCATTTATTTATTATGCAAAGCACATTGTACCTCATTTAGATCCAACTGGTGTGTAGGAGGCAACTGCAGATGCTGGTTTGCACCAAAGATGCTGGAGTAACTCAGCGGGACAGGTTGCAACTTTGGATCGAAGGAATGGGTTGAACAGTCGGAAGAAGGATCTCGACCCAAAACGTCCTGTCCTGCTGAGTTACTCCAGCATTTTGTGTCTATCTAAACAATTAATCAAATTAGCTTTCTCTTATCTCATTGGGATCAATTTGTTTTTAACCTCATTGTATACAAACGGCAGTCTGACAGAGGGCATTATTGAAAAATAAAATCAAAGGATGCATTAATATCAGTGCCAGGCATTTTACAGCGTTTGTACCCAGAACTGTGTTTGATCACTGATTAAACTAGCACGTTATGAGAATCAGGGGCTGAAACAATTGTTTCCAGATTTCAGTATCTTTCAGATTGATGTTTATGCAGCAGTGGTTTCCAAAGTTAGCAATGTTCTCTTTTCTTTCTCATCCCTGTGAGATTTATCTTTACGATAAAGCCTTTTGTGTCCTAATTCTTCCCGATAGTTGTATGTAAAGAGATTCGCATCCTCCTTGCACAGCAGGCTGTATGCATCGCACAGATTCCTAAAATGTGGTATAGAAAGTTGTGTCGGGCGCAGTGTGGGGTCGACATCAGCAGCATCAAACATTCGTGCCGTTAGCTGTAATCTTTCTGCTTCAGGAAATAGAGTTCTAGAAAAAAGCAAAAGATTTTTAAATGTAAAAATATAACCTGCAATTTCAGTGTTGCATTAGAAATTATGAAAACACTAAATTATGCAGATAGTCATGGATTAGTGATAAATCTTTAACACATCATCGCAAAATTAATGTTTAAGAAAGAACTGCAGATGCTGGGAAAATCGAAGCTCGACAAAAAAGCTGGAGAAACTCAGCGGGTGAGTTAGCATCTATGGAATGAAGGACTGAAGAAGGGTCTCGACCCGAAACGTCGCCTATTCCTTCGCTCCATAGATGCTGCCTTGTTAAGGTTCATTTCTTAAAACAGACAACCCACAATAGGTTAGGTAAACCGACACAAGCGTTACTGATCATTAGCTGGCGAGAGTGCCAGGGATACAAAGTCAAGTATGCAACAGATACTTAACTCCCCCAGAGCTACCACACTAAGACATACCCACATATAGCATCTTTTTATAGTATTTTGGAAACATAGTCACATGTTAATACAGCAATGATGTTTAACACAAATCAATCACGGGCACTACACATTCAAAGCATACAATACACTTGTCATACTATGGTTAAATCAATCACAAAGTATTGATCACATTCTAAACAACAGGAACTTAGTCAAAAGCCCAACATTTACAATTCTGTCTTAACAATATAATAATCGATGTCAGCTACCAACCAGAAGTTCCTGTTTACAGAAGCTACCATCTTCTCAGGAAATACATCCTCTCCCACCATTGCCAATGGTATTTTACTTAGACATAACAAGATGCACTATAGGAGCAGCTTGAATCTAGGCCTCCTGATTACCCAGCTTCTCGACAGCACAGAATTATAAAGCATCAGTTTATTCAAAACCCAAAGAAGTCAAATTAATCTTTACTTAATAAAATATCTTACATTATAATTTATTATTAACCAGGATATTCTCAGCCTCACCCGCTGAGTTTCTCCAGCATTTTTGTCTACCATCGCAATTTTAATGATTAGTTTTACTGTATTCAGACAAGAATTAAAAACCCTGGGTTTAAAATGCTAAAGTAGATGCTGGAAATAGGCAGTACCCATGGAATGAGAAATAAATACCTTACATAACCTTACCTCAGTGTGATGGGGAAAAAAAAAAACTACATTTTCACAAGTGTTATTAGCCAAAAAGTACATCAGAAACCGAGTGCCGGTGATTTGGTTCTCAGAGAAGGGTCGTGACTATCTTAAATATTTTGACATTTTGCTTGTTTATGGGTCTGTCCCATGATTTTTCGGCGTTGGCAGGTCACCGAAATATTTCAACATGTTGAAAATCCAGCGGCGACCAGAAAGACGCTACGACACTTTGGGCGACTGAGGAGACGGCTCGCGACACCCTGGCGACATGTTGCGTGGTGAGGTGTGGCCTAATTGGTCATGGGAAGTCGCCCAAAGAGTCGCACCTTGTTCTGGTCGGCATTGGAATTTGGAACATGGTGAAATCTTTTAGCGACCTGCAACGACCTACGATGGGTGGCGGCAGTCGCCAAAAAAGTCGCGTAAGTGCGACAGCCCATTACTGTGTTCTTCCCACAGTGCACTGCCACGTGCACCATGTAGCTGGCAAATGAACCAGCATTAGAAAACAGCAATCCACATGTGCAGAAGCTGGTTTACACCGTAGATGAGACACAAAATGCTTGAGTAACTCAGCGGGACCGGCGGCATTTCTGGAGAGAAGGAATGGGTGACGTTTTGGGTCAGGTCCCGCTGAGTTACAGTGCCCTCCATAATGTTTGGGACAAAGACCCATCATTTANTAAAAAGGGCTAATGGACCAGAAAAAAAACTGATGAAAGGTTAAAGTCAATGTTTGAACATTGTTAGAAGTATTACAGGGAATGTGGGCTGTGTGAAGAGAGCAAATGTCGCAAAAAAGTAGTAAGTAAGGAAGACCCTTTGTTGCATACACTCCTTTGATGACAAAAAATGACTGCTCTGTCTATAATGACCATCTCATTCAACATCACCTGTGGCGGTAGATCAGCTATGCACATCTATCAGGAGCAGCTTATGTTGTGGATTTGGTCACAGCCAAATGTCAGCAGCCAAATGAAGGCATGTAAATACAAGGTTGCATATCACATGCAAGATGCAAAACATTGTTAGCTGGTGTTCAACTCAGCCAGCTGTAGTTCAGTTTTTCCAGAGAAGTACTTAAAGAGCAACCCCCGTTCAAGGAATAAAGGCATGCTCAATTGGTTCAGATGAGCAGAATTAGGACTCTTAAGAATTAACATTTATTACCTATGCAGTTGTGCAATGAGAAATGTTTGGGAGTCAGTAGAAGAAAACTACATGCCCAGAACCAAAGCATTCCACCTCATCTGTAGAAACACGGTGTGGGGTTTTATGAGCCTGGGCATGATGCAGCTTTGGATACTGGCTACACTTCTTCATTATGTCCATACTTTGTCTCGTGCCATACAACTGATAGATGGTAAGTAGCATAATGCACATTTGAAAGTGGGTTGCTGTAGACACATCTTCTGCTTGGCAAAGTTCAAAGATGCCTTGGTGGAATCATTCTTCGGCAGCCGTTCTGACTCTGTATTCTATGCAAGACAATTGACTCCCAAACATCTTCGTCTAAAGCAACAAAGGATTTTTTCCAAAGCTAAAAATGGTTAATTCTTTTTATAGAGTGCTTGCTTGGCAAGTCTAACATACCTGACTGAACCCAGTGGTTTTGCGGATCTTAGCAGTGCCTTTTATATCGACAGATTGAAATACATGAAGGTGGATCTGCTTTTTGAAAGTCTGGCAATGGTTTGGCAGCCCTTTGCATAGTAAGCAACCAGGATTTTTTTTTGTTTCTCAGTTTTGGTGTCTCTTTGACTATCATTTGGATACAACTTTGATCCTCATGTTGATAAACAGCAATACTGTTTACAAAGGGTGATGGAAAGTTGACTGGAGGAAAGGACTAGGTGCTGAGGTTCTTATACCTGCATTAAAAAGGCAATAAACACAATTGAGCAATTGCATGAGCCTTGAAGCCATGTGTCCCAAACATTATGGTGCCCTGAAATGGGGGGACTATGTATAAACACTGCTGTAATTTCTACATGGTGAAACCAAAATGTATAAAAATGGCCTTTATTAAAATCTGACAATGTGCACTTTAACCACATGTGATTTTTTTCTATTACAAATCTCAAATTGTGGAGTACAGAGGCAAACAAATAAATGATGGGTCTTTGTCCCAAACATTATGGAGGGCACTGCATTTTGTGTCTATCCACAGTGTAAACCAGCATCTACAGTTCCCTCAGTCTGAAGAAGGGTCTCGACCCGAAACGTTATCCATTCCTTCTCTCCAGAGATGCTACTTGTCCCGCTGAATTACTCCAGCATTTTGAGTCTAAAAGCATCTGAATGTAGCTACGAGGAGGTCATCAACACAAGCAGAAATGATTTAAACACAGAGTGGCAAAGGGTGTTCACGGTCAGGTGGGAGACCTTGGTCCGTTGGGTTCATACCTGTGCTATACAAATAGCTATGCAGCGCTCCCTTGCTCCACTGCTAATACACATCCAACTGTATGTGAGGAAAAACTTTTATCAGCCAGAGAGTTGTGAATGTGTGGAATTCTCTGCCACAGAAAGCAGTGGAGGCCAATTCACTGGATGTTTCCAAGAGAGAGTTAGATTTAACTCTTAGGACTTACGGGATCAAGGGATCTGGAGAGAAAGCAGGAATTCTAGTGGATCAGCCATGATCATATTGAATGGTGGCACTGGCTTGAAGGGCAAAATGGCCCATTCCTGCACCTATTGTCCATGTAACCAGTTCCTTTTTTAATGTCACAATTTTCATCTGCCCTCTAGACGAGGAAACACATTTTCACACAGAGTTTGAGTCTGTGGAATTCTCTGGCCTCAAGAGGGCGGTGGAGGCCGGGGGGGGGGGCTGTTGCCCTGGATACTTTCAAGAGAGAGCTAGATAGGCTCTTAAAGGATAGCGGAGTCGCTGGGGATATGGGGAGAAGGCAGGAAACGGGATACTGATTGGGGATGAACAGCCATGATCACATTTGAATGGGCGGTGCTGGCTCGAAGGGCCGAATGCCTACTCCTGCACCTATTGTCTACCCTCCTCTAGCTTAACAGTCCAAACCTGAACAACGTTTTCCCTATGCTATTCAATTTATATAGTTCTCGATCTATATTTTAAATTTCACACCTCTCCTCATCTCACACCATTTTGTCCTACTTTTAATCACTTACCCTTCCTTATTTCGTCGTCTAATCAACATCCCCCCCTCCCCCGTCGCCTATATCAACCTATTAATTGGCGTTGTCACGCTCCTAACCCTCTCTTCTAGCTTAATTTGTAAAATATAAAAAGATATCAATGAATTGACCTGTGGGGAGATTATTATAGAAGTTGTATTGTAGGTGATTAAAATGATTAATTTTTATAGTAAAAATAAATGAAGAAGATATAAGGTTATAATGGATTAAGAATTTATGATAAGTAAAGAAATGTAATTATATGGTGATGTTTATAATTTTTTGTTAGGTTGACTTTTTATGTGATTATTTGTGTTGTTGTAATAATATATA